>OOFE01013078.1:7900-21643 GCA_900323365.1 Monocentris japonica
GGGGGGGGGGGGAGTATCAACTGGTTGAAGCAGCGCTGTGATTGGTCGAGGACAGTTCCGGAGGATGTGCTATTGATTATGATAGGATAGGATGCCATCTACAGGTTTCAGCTTAACCTGACATTGTGCTCTGACCTTTTGATGTGCATTAGTGATGTGGTGGTAAAAATGTGGGTTAGGCTATGACTTCCGGTCGGTGGTCGTCATAGAGCAAACAGTGATCATTATAAATAAAGATCAATGAGCTTTTCAGAAAAGCAGTGATTTTGTTTTCCCCATAAAAGACCCTATCCTCATATAACTTACATCAGTTTGACACTGCTTACTATGGTGTATACTGTGAAGTAAAGTCATAGTCAAGTCATTTATGTCAGCGTTAAAATGGGGTTTTGTGTGTACTTGTACTTTGAATGTATACTTCTTTTTCAGTTTAGTTATTTACTCCAAGGTTTACTTCAATACAATTTAATTTAGTAGTAGTGAGAACAAGATCTATCATGTACAGTACAACACTGTCATTGACTCCATTATTAATGCAAGCTCTAGAGATGTGGTTAAAAGGGACGATCCTCAAATCTCGGCTTGATGGTGCAAAACTGAAAAGAACATATTTGCAATTTGGTGAAGCGATATTGGAAGCAATAAATCTTATTTTCGTTTGAAAGAAATTCTTATTTCACCTGTTGACAGGTAGTAAAGTAGTTTAATACCACATAATAACTGCTCTTCAGTTAATACAACCAGAGAGAGAAATGACCTTGCCTCTCCTTTACTTACTTTACTTAAATAGCCTTGTGCATTGAAGACTAGACCAATCAATCAGCTGGAGTCTCAACTGCTTCCGTCTCTTCACTTGCAACTACATAATGACTTAATGTCTCTGACTGCTTACTGCTTATTGCTTATCCAGCAGAGGGTAATGTGAACTTGTCTCTGTGAGTGGCTGTAGAACATGAAGTCAATTATGGTCCACTGTTTTGGAGTAGCCTATATACTTAAGTGCCAGATATTCAGTTCTATTATCATCCCATCTCCATCACATCCAGAGAATAGCAAAGAAAAACTCATTTCTTGTCATATGTTTTGTCGTTATCAACAAAAGATTACCCAGTCTAGTAATTTCACTGTGTTTTAAATGAAGTCGTCCAGCTGGGTGTTTTCTCTTTATGACTAAGACACTGTCGGTCATGACCCGGCTGTGCCGTGACGTCATTCAACCTAACAACTGAAAGTACACAACGGACTGGCTGGCAGGAGGCTTTCAGCAACACAGTGTCGAAGAGTAACACTCAGTGATCCATAGGTTTCCATACGGATATACAGTTTCATCTTCAAGAACACAAGAAGTGGGAACAGCGCAGATCACTGGTAAAAGTAAAAATGGGACTAAAATAAATGGTCATGTAGCCTACATGAATTGCCAGCCAGGCTATGTGACCTCAAGCTGGCAGTCCTTGTCTAATGCCACACACAGACAGTGCGTAAATGGCAGTGATCCCTGTTGCTTCTGATTCACTAATCCCTCTGAAAGAGTTGTAATGGAGCAGCTGTGGAAAGGTCTTGCTGCAGCAAGGATTAACTTTCCTACCTGCTGAAACCAGCTTTTGTAGATGCACCCAGCTAGTTTTAAAACCGGTTTCCCTGTGTCAAGAGTTATGTCCAAGACTCTTGGTAAACCCTGAGAGGAAGATTAGACTCCAGCGGAGTAAATCATGTAATCTGATAGTGTTGTTAAAACAAGGTTACACACGTCCTCTATTCAAGATCAGACTGGGGATATGTGTCCAGGACAGTGATTGTCTGAAAGCTCATGTTGCATGCTTCTTACTAAATCGTATGCAATTGAAATAAACACATATATGTACTGAATATCTGCAGTCATGACAAGCGTGGTCTGCATATGGTTCATCTTTTCTGGCAGCTTACTGGTATTAAACTATGTGTTTTGAGCAAGTGTAATCAAAATGCCTACACTATTTGGACAGGGTCGGTGACACTTTTTGCCCCTTGCTCATTTTGAACGTGAACACTTTATTTTGAGGGCATTGGGGTATATCACAGGCATAGGTGAGGTGAAGAAGTCTCTGGACAAAAAAATAGGGAGAAACAACCGCTCCAGTAAGAGAATTCAAATTGTGATGGTCTGTTGGAGGAGCTAGATGGTTCAAAGCTTCAGAGAACTTTCAGAAGTCATTGCAGAGTAAGATTTTTTTTGAACACATGAAAAGACAACTGAAACATGAGCTACTACAGAATGGCCGGTACAGCAGCACTGTGCTAGACATGACAGGGCAAAGAGCACCCATTTCCAGACCTTTGGCTTGAGTCATGTGCTTCTTTACAGCTGGTGTGATCATGTATCTGCAGGAATTCCAGTCACGACACTCCGTTACAAACACGTCAACACCCACTAAAACATTACCTATCGTGGAATACTATCCTCTCTTTTTGCAAATGTGCATTGAAATAGGCAATCATAAGTTTACACCTTGCTTGATAGAGCTGTATAAATCACTTGACTGTTATAGTAAATCATTTAGCTCAGACAGGTGTCAGTCTGGCTGGTGTGTCTACCAGCTCAAGGTTAAAGTCCTCAGTCACACCAGTTGGAGTCAGAAGAGGCTTGACAGGAGATAAAAGTATATTTAGAAGGCTGGAATAATCCACCTCACCACGGGGTAATCCTGGTCCCTTCTTTGCAGTATGTCACTTGGACAAATATTCTGCACAACTATTAATGCACGTACAATAAATTGGTAAATGTTCTGACTTCTTAGCAAATAGACCTGCACATCTATTTTCAGCAAGCAGTCCTTAGTTGAAACGTTACCAGCAGCTCAAACTCTCAGCTGACTTTGGCTCAAGCCAAACCACAACCCAGGACGCCCCTCCAGCTCCAAGCTTGCATTTCAAAGAGAATGACAAAGGGTTTCCCATAGAAACAAGACTAAAGACAGGGGCAGACAGGATTGACAAGATGTCACTTACTACTACTCCCCACTCATAGCATTACATTCAAAACCAGGCGGAAAATTCACTCAGTAGGTTGCCTTTATTTGCTTTTTCCAGCAAGATTCCTCTGTTCAGGGAATGACATTTTGGTGAGGGGCAAAACAAAAACAGCATGGGCCAAAAACAGAGTGCATAACAGATTCCCCCGGTACAACTAGTAGAAATTACTAGTTGGTCCCTATAAATATTGCAGCGTTTTAGTCCTTCCAAATGTACAAGATATGATACAGTTAAACTTCACAACATGAACAGTGGCCATACAAAAACAATTTAGATGACTTTCTTAAGCTCGTCGTACAAGACCAACACAAAAGCACCACCCATGCCTCTGAGAACATTAGACCAAGCTCCCTTGAAGAAAGCCTTGCCACCCTCATCGCGTGCAATCTTCTTCCAGCAGTCAATGGTGCCACTGTACATGATGTCCGCTGGGGGGGAAAAAAAAAAAAAAAAAAAAACGACATTACACCTCCAATACAGTAATAAATTATGGAAAGCTCAAAATGATGTTTCATATTAAAGCATTACCTCCTTTACGTCCAGACTGCATCATCATACGACGACGGACAGTATCGAAGGGGTAGGACACAAGACCAGCGACTGCAGTCACAGACTGAGCAATCATCCAGCTTACTAGAATGTGTGTGTTCTTGGGATCTGGAAGCATGCCTACAGAAAAAATATCAAAGATTAAACTCTCAGGCAAATGACTCCACTGAGAAAGCAACTTCCAAGACAATGAGCTTCATAATGCATGACATGACAACTCACCCTTGGCTGTGTCATAGACACCAAAGTAAGCAGCTCTGTAGATGATGATGCCCTGTACAGAAACGCTGAAGCCCTGGTACAGACCCTTGATGCCATCAGACCTTGAGATCTTCACCAAGCAGTCTCCCAGGCCTTTGAACTCACGCTCCTTTCCAGCTTTGCCGACGTCAGCGGCCAGACGTGTTCTGGCGAAGTCGAGGGGGTAAACGAAACAGAGTGATGTGGCACCAGCAGCGCCACCAGAGGCCAGGTTCCCGGCGAAGTACCTCCAGAACTGTTTACGCTTGTCCACGCCGTCGAGGAAGATCTTCTTGTACTTGTCCTTGAAAGCAAAGTTGAGAGCCTGAGTGGGGAAGTATCTGATGACGTTTGCCAGATTTCCTCTCCAGAATGAAAGGAAGCCCTGCTCCTTGGGGATACGGGTAACGCAGTCAATGATGCCCTTGTACTGCTTGTCAACGGTGATCTGTTTGCTGGCATGTTGTACCTGCAATGAAAAAGACATTACAATGCATTAGTCAATCTTGACAGATAGTAGTCAATGTTAGCATCTGTAAAGTAGGAGAGTCTTAACAAAATGGGATTGTTAAAAGCAGATCTAGTTATCACTGTAGCTCCTAATTTTGATCCAAAACATGTCCCACCGAGTGAGAATGAGCATTTAACACTCAACATCTAAGGTGAACAACACATTAACTTGCCTAAACTTGGATGAAGGGTGAGGACAGGTTCGTTAGACCACAAATCCCAGTTCACGTGAGGCCGACTGACAGACACTCGTTTACTTCCACGCCAGAGCACAACTCTTACGATATCCATTCAATAATTCAGAGCCCCGCCTCCTATTCGTGTTCCGAGGCCCAGTGCAATGGCAAGCAGGGTGTCTTGCCACCCTTGTTGTGACCTTGGCTACTTGTTGTCAAGCCTCCGCCATACTACCACTGACATGTATGATAAACACCTTTTAATTAAAACAATAGATTAGATGATCACTTGAGTCTTTGCCCTTGTCTTTCCTAAGACGTTTAGCTTGCTGCACATTCGATTACGTAAGAGGTGGGCATCGCATCGGTTTCGCTCATAGCTCATCTCTGCCTGGACTCACTCTGACTTTGATTTACCTTGTTCTACATTGAACTAGGTTAGTTGATAAACACTGCAGCACGTTAACATTAGCGTAAGCCGTAAATTAATCACAACACACTCTTATCTCTTGTCATATCCAGCCTCGTCTGCCACAAAAGTAAATGAACCACCAACAAGTTAACGTTATTACCAACAAATTTCCCCTTAGCGCTGCAGTGGCGAGGAAGCAGCAACAGTGAACGGCTATAACTGTTAGTCAGCCGTTAGCTCGCCGGCAAGACTAGAAAGTTTAACCGTCCTCCTCACCTGGAGAAGAAGCTTGACTCTCTCGATGGGGGCAACAGCTGTTTTGGAGATGGCAGCGGCAATACCACCAGCCAAGAAGTCCTTGGCAAAAGAAACGGCTTGTTCACTCATCTTCAGGTGTTATCAGATACCGTCCCGTTCAGACGTAGGACCGGTGGGATATGCCGGTGGAGCTGAAATGACCCAAGTCAAATTGGAGAGGGGATTTAAAAAGACTGTACGCGAGAAAAAACGTGAACCTCGTTTCTCAAGTTTCATTGGTGGATTGGAGAAGAAGTGGGCGGGGACGACATATGCCCTTCGATTCAGATTTGGTGTTACAGAACATTACTCAAGTAAATCATAGCAAGGTCTGGTCGTTATCTTCTACAAAACTAGCAAAGACTTTTTATTAAATATTTTATATATTCTAATTGCATCGCCACTCAACAGAATAGGGACCATTACGCGGTAAGATCTTGTTTTTAGTTGGCTCAAGGTCATGTCAAATAAATGTCAGCTTGAAGCAGCTGAGGCCCAAGGGCCTGGGCTATGGTGGGGAAAGGTCATCCCATCTGTTCATGCCCTTTGAGCGTCACTCAGTTTTTCACAATGTGGAGGAACATATGATTTAATCAGAGAATTGATTCTAATCAAACACAGTATCAGTAGGCAAATCCAATGAACTAAATACCAAGTCGCCCAATTCAAAATGTTTGCAGATGGCATGAGATGTTTGGCCCATGCTGTCATATATCAGCACTGGACAAAAAATATGGAGATGTCGCTAAAATGTCTATTTGAAACAAATAATATACATGTCTAGATGGGACCGAGTGCACAATAATGGAGTACTAATAGAGTTGCATTTTGTACTAGGGGGCAGACCAATGACTCCAGGGTAAATACCATAGTGGTGTGCGTACTGTTCATTCCTCCAAAATTAATTCAAGTCAAGACAAGTTATTTATATAGTCCCTACTTAATCATTACTAACTGAGGGGGCAGTCATATAGGCCTTGAAAAACAAGGACTTAAAGAGACCATGAATTATACTTCAATGAGATCATAATTTATGTTGTGATTTGAAATACATTTCCATCTATGTCAGGATTTTCAAAATATACAAAAGAAAACATTTACAATGGAAAAATATGGCGCTGAGAAGAAATGTTGTGAGTGCGTTGCTCCTGTCACAACACTTCAATGATCGTCTACAGCCTACTCAAATTGATCTGAACTATCACTATTTTACATTCTTCATTGTACAACAGCAACAGCACCATCATACATTGGGCCTATTGTACAGCACCATGTTAACATCTCAAATTGCAGTCCAATTTCTGGATTCAGAGTGAGCATTTGCAACGATAAGCTATGTACTATACTATGGCACTATATCAATGCCACAATAATTGAAATAAGCCCCACAATAAATAGTAAACTCTCAAGACACATAATTAAAAAACATGTGCATCATGAACAATAGTCATGGAAATACATTGAGGGCAAGTGAATTCAGTAATTCCTTTACATATGAGGTTATCTGTGTGCTCTGTCCCATGCCGGGCTATGGCAACAGCATCAAGATTAATAATCAACAAAGAGATAATACTGTTAGAAAAAACAACTATGTTCTGAATGAGGTAGATCTTTGCTGATACAACAGTACAAAAAATGTGAGTCAAGTATAACAACATACTTTCTATGAAGACATCAACTGCAATACAGAAATACAGTATATAAAATACACTTCAATACTCCTGACTCATGTTGCCAGTCCAGGTCTTGTTTTATATACCAGTGTGGTGAGCAGTCAATATCCTTCAAGACAACTTGCGTGCATGGTTTCACCAGCGATTTCCAAAAGACGACTGCTGTGACTGAAAGTTCCTGTTTTTCAAGTAGCGCTTCACCTCTTCCAACTCGTGAGGCCCCAGGCTTTGGTCGACCCCTGGTGCGAGTTTATAGCTCAGAGGTGAGACAATGTATCCATTGCGGTAAAGGCAAACCTGCTTACACATCTCAAAGCAGGTGAAAAGAAGGCCAAAGTAGGGAACAATCTGTAAAGGAATGACAAGAAGTTGGAAAATAGAGAAGAGTGCATTTGGGCATAATACCCAGATTTGTCATCATTAAATTATTATTGCACTAAAGTGCCTTGTCCATGTGTAGACCTACACAGACATATGACATGGCTTGGGCATGAGTAAAAGCCAAACAGCATGCATGATGTTCACACAAATTACTACCAACTTTGTATTCACTCAGATAGACTGCTCATGAGAGACTGTAAAACAATGTACAGCTATCATTAAATGACATTTGAAGCTGAAATATGAGAGTGGAGCATGCTGTTCCAGACTTTGCTCACCTACCTCACGACCCCCCCCCCCTTAAGTTTGGGACATGGGTTACAATTCTTTCACTGTAATGAAGACTGTTTTGAAGCATGTGTACTCTCTGTAATTTATTTCGGTTTCTATTGCTCGACTGTAACACAAGCCAAAGTAGGACTGAATCATAGAGAATCAAGAAAACACTAGCCATATGAATGATAAAAGGTACAATTGTGTCTAAGATGGCTAATATATAAGTCAAAGCCTACCTTCACTGTATTGGCGGTGAAGCCATTCCAAAGTGAGAGGATGCCCTTGTTTTTGACCACCTGTATGAAACAGTCCATCATTCCATTAAAATGGACATCAGCTCCACCAAAGTGGGGAAGATGGGAACTCTGGGCCTGAGAAAAGAATAAATGTGAAAATGAATAGCGATGAATCAGCAATATGTCATGAAGTGTCTATAAACTGATGCACTTCATGTGATTTGTGGCAGATGTAATTGAAATATACATACAATGTCAGCATTCAGCACTGAATTGATAAAAAATGCTGTAAAGCAAAACAGACACTGCTGTCTCTATTCAGGAATGCTTGGAGACCAACAGGTCCTTAATCATAAGATACCAGATGACAATCAATTGTCCGAGATTAAGTCCTATCAAGGCATGAGTAATATGAGACCAACATGCCATAAACGCTGGTCTTTTGCTTTAAAAGATAATAAAGCGAAAAACAATGAGTGATGAGGTCAGTTAGATACATTAGAGTAGAGTGATACACAGGATGAGAATTGAATCAAACTGTAAAAGGGAACTACTACAAGTGACACATGACTGTGTTGCTTGCAGTAGAAAAGCATTACTCTACCTTTACTGTGTGATACAATCACATTGTGTGCCCTTCTCTTAACACCAACCACTGTACAAGCTCTAGACTTAAATGACTGTCATGTGAAGGAAATGTCTCGAGCCTGAAAACACACCCACAGCCACAAGCCTTTACAAATATTCAAACCAGTTGGCTTTGAGAGGAAACACCATGCTAACTAGTGAGTTAAACAATACTTAGCCTAAACCATTACACTAAGCCTCTGCACACATCCTCTTTCATTTTTTCTATCATCTATTCCTGCCTGACATTTATTGTTTTGCTCTGAACCTTCAGCTGAATAAGCTGAACCTATAGCTGAGGACCTAAATTAAATAGTGATATGGGGAATTTCTCTTTATTGTAAGGTGATGCAGCTTTGTTGGTGTGATGAACTGAATATACGTGACGCTCAGCTTGCCTGCTGTGTGATAGTTACTGGCTATCTTTAGAGAACTTATCTATAGCGTCTGCAGCCCTGGGACGACATTCACATTCTCAGCTGCTGTTGAACCTTGTGGTAGCTAATAATAGGCCGATGAAACCGGATGTAGTATTGTGCCCTTTGCAGTCCTATTGGTCCCCATGTGTCCTCTCAAACATACAGAAAACGTCTCATGCACATGAGGGAAACACTGTGCAGAACAAGCACCACCAAGCATGTTTTTCCATCTACATCTATAGCATTTGCATGTTGCAAATTTACACAGGCTAAATCTTTTTGCAGGCTAGCCACTACTAGTTTGAATGGAGAACTGTATGTTCCCATGTTCCTAAACATTAAGTGACCAAATAAGGGAATGCTTCATGTAGCGTGTCGAGAGCGCCCCCTTACGGACAAAAAGTGGTATTACAACCAGCACAGAGGTGTACTGTGCACTGTACTCTGATTTACAGTCATTTCAAAATAATTTCATGCAAGAAGGATGAGAAACAATAGTCGATATGCAGTAAACAGGATGGCCTCATAGTGACTTACCTGCATCTTCCGTTTTACAGTTTCAAAGGGGTAGGAGAGGGTTTGAGCCACTCCTGCTGCAAGACAGCCATTAATGAAGTTCTGGAGGGAAGTGAACCGAAAAGGTGGCTCCTGCCACAGCTTGTCCAAGTTCATGTAGACGGCATAGCAACCAATAGAGAAGGGAAACGCACCTGTGGAAACATGAAGTGCAAGTTACAAAAATGTAACATTACTGTAATAGTGTAATACATGTTACTGTAATATGTGCTATCAAAGTCTGGGAGGCTATAGGTGAAATGACTGAAGAGAAGGATAGAGATGCTTCACATAAGTGATAGAAGTTAAGGATTTTGGTCACTAGCCCAGCAGGATTACTTGGCTGCCAGCTCTATACCAACTTCAATAGGCTCCAATAAAATTCTGGCAAGTAAGGACAGTTTTGCCCAGTCTAAAAATAAATAGTGACAGCGAATGAAATATCCATAATTTCTTCTGATCAGTCAACCTATGTAAACATCACCTTTCACCATGCAGTATGTGCAAAGTACAGTTCTTCACAACAGCGTTGATGCTTAATATCTTAAACTTGCATGTGTACCTAGGACTGTGAGTGAGAAGCCCCTATAGAGAGCAAGAAGTCCTTCTCTCCTGTAGATCTTTGTAAGAGTGTGAACTACTCCAATGTATGTGGGCTCTTTGCAGTTCTGAACAATGAGCCTCGTCTCTGCCACCTCCAGAGGGTATGTGGCCAGGGCAGCAGCTACACCAGCCAGTCCTCCAGCGAAAATGGCCCTCCACTGAGAGATGTAGCCCAACTCATCCATGTGAAGGTGGACTATCCTGGACACAGAGGAGGGCAAAATTAATAACACTTAGTAGCAGGGAAAGTGATGATCAGACAGTCTCTCATCTTTCTTGGTTGTTTGACATATTTAGGTTGTTCATTTAAAATATATCAAGCCTCAGTCAGCTGAAATATATCACCATCAAATGTCTTTTATGGTTATTAAGTGCTGTACCAACAGAGCAATTGAACTCAGGGTTCCCACATTCACTTGGGACATCAAATTCAAGGCCTTTTCAATGATTTTCAAGGTCTTGGTTGGTGAAATTCAAGACTTAAAATTTGCATGTTGTCGGGTAAGACATTACTTGATGATCATGATAAAAAAAAACATGGTAAAAAACAATCATTTTAAAACTATCCATCACATGGTTTTCCTCAGGATGTGAAGGGCTAATCATAGGCTGGAGAGAGAGGCCCTGAGGCATATTGACTTGACTTGATATTGATGAATTTGTGTGCTATGGTTTAATTTAAAAAGTACTTTCAATCCCCATCCACTTATTTTTTCAAAACTTGTATTATTCTCAAATACTCAAGGCCCATGAGAACACTGTGAATCACTCATGCCATGTGTGTGAGAGAGACATGAAGTGAGACGCCTTCCTCTCTGGAACATTGTGTACAGATCAGCCGCTTGCCTAGTATAGGTGGGGTGGTGTTTACATGTACACGTGTCCTGAAGCATGAGATAAGCTATCTAGTGACAACCGACGCTACACTATAGCCTACGGTCGGTAGATAGTCAGTTTATGTATGTTGGATAGCACTTGTCAGATCCACGACTACTGTTTGTTTATAACCTATGCTGTCGGAAGAGCAGCTTGTTGCCCCACAGTGACACCCAAATCGCCTGAGCAAAAAGGGAGCCTTCTGATTGGCTAAAAATGGAAGGCGCGTCTCATACGAGAAAACAGGAAGTGTATCTTTAGCTTCAGGCTAGGCTAGGTAGGCTAAGATTGCGGTACTGTAAACAGACTATTAAAAGTATTTCTGATATTTTCCCTAATGTCAGTCAGTCCAAAGTACATATACCGAGTCCAATGGCCTTTGATTCAGGCTGATAAATGTACTCTCATGTTGTAGCTACTGTTCAACACACACAAGTATGCTAAGTTAGTCAACGTCAGCTGACTTGCTAACCTAACGTAAACAAACAACTATCAGTTTCCCCGATTGCTACAATAAGAAACAAAGCAATCGGCGTTATAATATATCCCCATATGAAGTTACCTACTTTTTATATGTTGTCAAATGAACTGCGCTGTAGGGGAACAATCGGAGACAAGAGACAAGATTTCCTTTCCAGAATCCTCGAAGTCCCTCATTCTGGTATATGAGCAGAAAACTTGGCCAAAAACCTCTCTTGCAATGAAAAGTGCCGACTTGACTTTTAATTTTTACTACCTCCAAAGGCGATGTGACCGTTTTACTGAAAAATCCGGAAAAACCAACGCACGAAAAGCTTTGAGAACTTGTCAATCGATTGTCTTTTTTAATTGTTGCCATAACTAGCACCGTCAAAACCTGTTTTTTCTTCCTCAGAAGACCTCAATTTTCTTCTAGGGACAGGGCAGTTGTTTATCTAGACATCCAAATCTAGGTCTCCAGCCGAGAGCCAGCGGTGTTGCGTGACATACACGTCACTTTGGTCAGTGCTGGAGTGGAACCGTGTGCAGAAAGAAGCTGAAATTCGAGCAACAGGCCACTAGATGGCGGTGTTCGGCCCAGTTTGGAGCTTGGAGCTGGCTTGAGAGGGCAGAGCCACTGGTGGTGTGGTTTTAGGCAGAAAAACCCTCCCCCCCATGGAACCCCACTTTGGGAACCAGTGGTTTTAGGGACAACTTTGTCACTATAGGTGGCGCAATACTCCAACTTTTTGATTTGGCTTCATGACAACCATGCTCATATGGGATGGTTTGTTATGCAATGTCTTGCATTGAATTAAGAATGTTTAAGGTGTCATTTTTCCCAACTCCATTAAGGATGAGTTTAGAGACATAAACTCAAAATACAGGAAAGGGAAACACTCATTCAAGACAATGATTGACAGTATTCTCATTTATATCCATTTTAATCTGAATATTTTGTTGAACTTCTCCACAAGTTTCCCATATTTGTAGACTGGTATATACATAGTCTGCAGTGTATGTGAAGTCCTCATACCATGCGTGTTAATATGTACCAATCTGCACCAACTAGGCAAATTCTAGTGCATCAACTGTACTTGGCAATCAAAGTGATTCTGATTTACTGTATAACTCTATTTATCAGCAGGGTTTTGTTGTCCCTATCCTGTTTCAGCACAGTGTTTGTTTTCTGCCTGTCTTTGCCTGCCAGGGGTGCCTCCCTCCCCTGCTGGGCTGACAACCTCAGATGCATGCGAGGAGCCCACCTCCTGTCTGCGACTGGACCACTTGGCTCCCTCACAAAGGCTTCTGGAATAACAGAGTCCTACAGAGGAAATGACAGCCTGTTCAAAAGAGGTTTCCCTCATTCCCGCTCTAGCTGCCTACTGGGGGTGGAAAAGGGTGTGGTTGTGTGTGAAAGGGATACTAGCTTTCACCTCTGAAAACTCAATATGTAATCTTGATGCAATAGAGGTTATAGTAATGATTTTTAAGAAGGAAGTGCAGAGCTTGTTACAGCTCCCTGAGTTGCACAGACACCAGAGGAATAGTTTATATTAGCTATTGAGGCAATCAATTTTTGTCAGAGATGGATAGGATCTCTTTGAAACTTCCAACTCACATTGCAGTAATAGAAAATCAATTAAATTTAAAGATAAGCCATGGGTTGGCATGAGAAGATCCCTTACAACTGTGCTCCAACTGGAGAATGCTACAGTGGGAATAAGAATTGTCTTTGCTATAGAGCAATAAATAGACTTAGTGTTTCCTTTGAAAATGCTTTCTAAACCCCCTTTGATCTCACTATCATATGCACATGGTTCCTAATACAAGAGATAATGGAACAGCTTTCTTTAAAGATAAGCAGTGTGATGTGCTGCATCTTATCAATTAGTGCCTGAGCAATCTAACAGGACACCTAGAGTCTGTTGCCACTCTGTCTCTACGGTCCCTTAGTGTCATGTGCTGTCCTTCCTCTGCCCTTCACATTGTCATTGCCTACCATTATTTGTATGGAATACAGATAGAGTACTGCCTTCTTCCTGTATGTATATTCCCCTCCTGCCATCTCCCTGAATGAGGATTTCCTCCACAGAGTAGTGCGGGAGCTGCCTGCATGTCTTTGTGTCTCAGGGACTGGCACATAGCAGCAGGTGTAGGCTGGCCAAGCCATTGTCATGCTCGGGATGTCATGCGCAAATCAACCCTTGATCTCCCACTTTGAAGTGAAGTGCTGAAGGACCTGACAAAGTGGTCTGTCAGTCAACAGAGGGCGCCTATGACCAGTGAAGAGGCAACCGAGGCCAGAGTCCCCATCCTCCTCACAGACTGGTGCCAGGCTCACAGACTGCTGCAATAAAATTCTCACCTCATTATCTAAGACAGTCACATCACAGGCTTGTGTTGGCAGGGGAGGGGAAGGGGAAGAAAGGGTGGGGGTAG
>OOFE01013078.1:30172-56099 GCA_900323365.1 Monocentris japonica
GTGCAACGTCAGCAGCCTGAGCCCCCTCCCATACACACACACACACACACACACACACACACACCTCATGAATTGACAGAGGCAGAATGAACGCTTCTCCTCTCAGCTGAGCTTTTCTCTGCCGAGTCACACCAATTCCCCTCTGCATTCCTCGCACTGGTGCAGTGGGAGCACATACACATGCACACTCATGCACACAAATATGCTCTCTGTCACTGTCTCTCTCTCGCTCTCTCTCCCTCCCTCCCCCTCTCCCTCTCTCCCTCACTCACTCAGACACACACACACCACTGATGGTGTGCTGGAGAGCAAGGCTCTGGTTTCATTCAGGCTTCAGGCAGCCAGCACAGCTGCTAGGTTAGAGTCTCGTGTTTGCATGCAGTGGCTGCTGGGCGCTTGACAACACAGATACCATCTCGGGTGAGTTGCTCAAAGCTAATGACGAGAAAGCTAAACAATCATTTTATACCTGAAGTCTGGGCTCAGGTCACAAAGACCAGAGAATGCAAGGCAGTGCTTGCATGAAGGTACTGTTTCCTTTCGTCCAAAGGGACATTCATATTGTGATTAAGTGTAAAGGTGTCAGGTGTTACTCCTCTGTCTGTTTATGATGGAATTATGCTTCCTTATGTAGTATTTGTTTCATGTTTTTATCTAGAATGCTGAGGTCTGTGAGATCGGATTGAGTTTAAGTGTAGGTTCAGACTGAATTTATGAAATGCCAGTTCAAACTGATTCATTTATTTGTTCATATGTGGAGTAAGTGGCCAAAAGTTTCTCCGAAGAATGAATTCTCCTAATGAACTCTCCTTATGAGAGGGAATTAGAGGAGATTAGGCGCTGCACAGAGGGCTGCAGACCGCTGCTGATTGGGCGCAAGGGGTCATTAGTGATGGGGATTGCATTCTGCCCTGTTCATTCAAAGTTCTTATTCTCGTGTGGTGCCATGCTTTGTTCTTTCCCATTAGTAGGGGTTTGACTTTAGTCCTTTCTCTCTTTTCATGGAGTTTAGCCCTTTTAATAAAGTGCACAGTGACATTTAGCTGAGATGAGAATTCCCTTTGTCCCTCAGGAAACTAGCTGAGAGGAAACAGCTGCAGCTTGCTGCCATATTGCTGCTCTGTGGATTTGTGTCATTTCCTGTGAAGCTGGCCGGTATGAGTAGGAAAAGTCCAACTTTAGCAGTAGACTATTGTGTTTCTCTCTCAACAGAAAACCAAAATGAAGGCATGAAGATAACGGCATGGACAGTGGATAATTTCCTCACCTTCATCACTTGAACGGATTACATTTGGGATGTACTCACATGGACCTATTGAAATAAAGTAGACACAGTTTTCAAGGAGATAAGTGTGGGGTGTAGAAACGGACGTAGATCTCTTCCTGTGCAACAGAAGAAGTTTGGACTGAGGTCCCTCAGCCAACGGCCATGACAGAGCCTAAGGTTCCCACCAGCAATTCTACCGGAGGCCTGACGTGGGCGCGGGTATGTAAGGAGTGTGGCCAGCAACACGAGGGCCAGGACAGCCACCTGTATGAGTACCAGGATGAAGTGGACGATGAGCTGGTGTGCCACATCTGTCTGCAGCCCTTGCTCAGGCCTATGGACACTCCTTGTGGCCACACCTATTGCTTTCATTGTCTGAGCAGTTTCTTGAAAGAGCAGGACTTCTGCCCTGTGGACCGCCAGCGGCTGCAGTTGCACCAATGCCGTCCCTCCAGCCTGCTGGTCAGGAACCTGCTGGACAAGCTGACCGTTCTCTGCCCTCACAATGCTGAGTGCCAGCAGCAGATGCAGCGCTGCGAACTTCAGCCTCACCTGCAAAACAGGTAGGACACTACTGGATGGGGAACGGGGAACAAATGAACAGGGATATTCATGCTGATAGGCTGATGATAACTATCAGTAGTGGATATTGGGCCACTACCAGCTAAAATAGAGTATTGGTATTGGCTAACTGCTCCAATACTAAAATCTGATATGAAGAGCCATGTGTATCATTTTATATTTGAAAGCAAAACTAACTTTATTGCCTTTTCCCATATAAAGATAATAGAGCTCTATAATGGAGAAGAATTATCCTTTTTGTCCAGTGACTAATGGTCTCAAGTCTATATTGTTTATAAAGGAAATGGGTTTCGTTTTGTGCTCAAAATTAATACCAGCAGTGAAAAAATGAAAAGTGGTATTGGTGTACCTCAATGTGAGCAAGATCTGAAGGTTGTTAAGTCCTGACCCAAGAATGCTGACGTCTGCTTTGGAATGTAAAATGACAGCCATCAGAGTTGTTTGCTCCTCTTCTATATGTCTGCTTGAGCCATGTGTTTCCTCTCGTTGGAACTGTATGACTCATTTCTGGTAGCAGGCTAATGCACAGGTCCTCTTTAGTGATACCCTCTGCCACAGAAACTTGTACTTGTCCTATAATTTTCATTCAGGAGTAGGTGCAGGTTTAGCCTTCCTGTTTTTCACATGGCCAGTGTGGTGCTTATCATCTTAGTGGCCAGTGATGACGCAGTCCGTTGTGGGTAAAGGGTTTGCTGTGATAGATGGTCCTGCCGCAGCCTCCCAGTGCAAACAATGAGGAGGCAAAGTTCAGGCGTGAGTAACAAACAGCAGTAGTAGCACTGACTGACTCCACCTGTCTCGCCTCAAACACCCTGCAATGCAGTAAAATTGTCTGTTCATCTGCATAGCGCTTCTCCTCTAAAGTCTGCGTGAGTCCCTCCAGAGGGTTCTTCCAATTTTTCCCTAAAAGGTTTTTCTTCCCTAAAGGGAGTTTTTCCTTGTCCTCTGTTGAGGGTCCAAGGCTGGGGATGTTGTGTACTAACCATTTATTGTTTCACATGTTGGGCACTGTGAAGCCCTTAGAGACTGTGACGGTGATTAAGGGCTATACAAATAAATGTGATTTGATTTGTGAGTCCAGTCTCTCACGCTTTCTCTCATTCTGTCTCCCTCTCACATCCTTTCTCCCAGAGCCTCTTTACCTCCACTCTCTCCTTCTCTCTTCATTTCTATTTATCGAGCCCCTGCACTCCTGGGTAGCCTCAAAAAAGTTTGACAACCTCCCTTCTCATTTTATCATAGAAACACTGATAAAATGAATTCAGCTATGTTGTTGCTCAAGGAACCAAATCACTGGTTGGTATTTGTTATGGATTTTGGATTCATTCATGTCGACCATATCATTCTCTTCACTTGTTTTCCCTGTCTTCCTTTCCTTTCCTCAGATGTCCTGTTTTTAAAAGACTGAGGGAGGAAGGAGAGAGGAGGAAGAGGCCCTCCTGGAATGAGTTAAAGGGACGTAAGAATGATGGGGAGTCATCTGGTGATGCTAAGCATATGCCAACGCTGTCCCGAATTCCCGTCCGAGAACAGGGCGAGCCTGGACTGATTAATCCCGCCTATGAGGAGAGCGAAGATGGTAAGGAATGAGTTCATCATCCAAACACCCCCTAGGTAAAACCAATTCAGTGAGTCAGTTTGAAGGCTCAGTGTTGTTAAACATGGCACACTAAGTGCACTGATTTTTGGTTTTGTTTTTTTCCCCCCTCGGACATGTTACACAGACATGTTGATTACATAGAACCATCACTTCTTATGGAGTAACTGCATTATCGCTAGGAGAATTGTCATACAAATATCTTGGTTGATCTTGGCAAAGAAAGTGAACATAGTTTATAAAAGCTCCGAGATAGAAAGGAAATGGATTCTCCGCTGTGGTGACGAGAGAAAACAGATTCTTCATGAGGTGCCCTTCCCTTCCAGTGGGCAGAGTTGTCAAAACACAGACATGAATTGCTGATATCATTTTAGCCTCAGGGTTTTGATTTTGAGACCATCACAGATGAATCATCAGCCTAGCCTTAAGAACATGTATTAACTCACAGATGTTTTTACTGGAAGTCTCATTCAAGAGTAGGAAAACCCTACAAGCAACTTACCATGGACCAAAGTCCACCAAAACATGGTTGCCATGCAACTGGTGATCACCGTCCTGAGAAGGTTGCCCCATCCTTATTTTTTTCACTATCTGAAACAATACATTGCCATCTGCTCTAAATTTACACAGACAGATGGGGCAACAGGAAAAAACATGCTACCAGAGTACACACTCATCCCCCCCACTTGTAGATTTCCACCTAAACCATGTATTTGTAAATTGCTGATGGACCAAATCTAAACATGTATTTTTTTATTTTTTTTGTCAGCCAATGATGACAGTGTGTCAACTTATTAATATTTGGCTGTCTCTGCTGTCAAAAGAATGAATGCCTTTGTAATGCTAGTGGGATTATAAAGACGCTGGCAGCATGGCTAACAAGTTAGCTGTACCCTATAAATGCTCGGATGGCCTGCGTGTACGCACTAATCAAATCCAATGCTGCATAGGCTCTGTGGCTCAGCGTGCAAAAGGTCATGCCATGTTCTTGTGATCAGGTCCAGATCATGACCAATATCACCCTCCCCTGCCTCATCGTTCCTGCCACTGTCTACCATATACTGTAAAAACGCAGAAATTCCCCCAAATTGACTAAAAATGATTATTTGCTGATATGACATGTATAATGTATTGGATGTTTGTAATGTTAATCTGGTTTCACAGTTTGTTGGGCTGTGATGTTTACACCTCTCCTTTTCATTGATAAGTGTATTGATATCTAAGTTATGTGGTCACAGGTGTGCTTATTCAGTATTTTACAATGGGTTAAAATGTACCTCAGCCAATCAGAATTGCGGACTGGAACTATCTGTTTTATCAATTGGAAATACAGCAATACATATTCCACATGGCCCTCTGTCCCCCCTCCCTCCAGACACCACCCCCCTGCGGTCCAGTCTGGTGGCCGAGGCCACCGTGGTAGATCTGTTCAGAGAGGAGCCGGAGGAGGAGCTCGGCCTGCGCATCGTGGGGGGGAAGGACACACCGCTGGGGAACATAGTCATCCAGGAGATTGTCCGTGACTCACTGGCATCTCGCGATGGCAGGCTGGCCCCAGGGGACCATATCTTAGAGGTGAGAGAGACTCATTGCCCTAGTGAAGAGGGTGTCGGGATAAAGCAGCCTGTAGTGTCAAGTATTCATCTCTTCTTCTATCTAAATCAGAATGGCAAATCAAAAGTATTTTGTGGACGTAGTTTGACACAGTTCAATTCAATCTATTTTTCCATAAACACTTTAATCCTTTGCATTCTCAGGATCTACATAGTACTGTAAACATTGCACTTGTTAGTGCTGACTGGGGAAGCAGATATTCAAGATAAACAAGTTTTAGCTCCATGGCAACAGGCGTGGCTGAGCACAGCCGGGCATGAACGCCTCATGAAACATTGTCACTGCAAGCAACTTTTACTGGTTGCTGTCACTGATTCTCTCAGCCCTTTCTCTTCCAGAGGGTCAAGGTTCGCACCCAAAATGACTGGAATGTAATCTGGTCTTGTCCAGCCTTTTTTAAACAAAAAAATATGGTCTTTGCAGACCCAGGAATGATTATGAAACCGTGTGATGAGGTTCCTGGTATTGGTTATAACCAGGACAAATGTGATGTAATTGTATTGATCGTATTGTCATTGATCTTATAGAGATTTCCAAGTACAGAGGTCAGTTTCATTCCCCTTATCAAGGGCAATGTTGTGCTTATTTTTTTACTCAGTAACTGTGGGTATCTCAGTGTTTTATTTGTAGTGAACCATTGAGTTTTGTGGAACCAAATGTAAACAAAGGACTCTTGTGGTTCCCATAGAGCAGAATGGAGGTACCGAGTATGACTTTAGAAGGGATTTGAACAAGGTGTGGATTCCTCTCTTTCTACAATCTCTCTCTCCTTGGATTTCTGCCCTCTGGCAGTCCTGGAATGTGGTGCCGCTGTAAACTGAGCTTATGGACTGTTTCACCCTCAGCTCTGGCATCCCTGTCTCAGAATGCCCTCGAAAATGAACCTCTTCCTCTAAGCCAACCAATCCCAAATCTGGAAAGGAAAGCGAAAACCTCTCAGCCAATTGGCTGCCTCAGGATCTGAAACATTAGACTCCATTTTTGGCTTTTTTGGAAATCCAGTGGATGTAAAGAGATATGTTTTGGACTAGTGAAGATTGCATTCCTAATTTCTTGAAACTCAATCTCCCTCTTCCCCTTGAATCAATGCATTGATTTTTGTGATGGCCTCTCAGATTTGTAAAGCAAACATCACTTTGACGGGCTTTTATTTTTAATGGAGGAGGCAAACCTGTAGTGCCTCAAACAAAACAATTGAATCTTGAGCCAAATTTCAGGTATTGCATTGCATACCATTCCACATACAGGTTGATATGTTCTTGATTGCTTTGATGTAAGATCAAGAAAGTGGTCAATAGTCAGATTACCAGAAACAGAAATGGAGGGAGCAGTTCTAATAGGATTGAGTTACACTTCCATCTTTTGGCAGACTTATCCAGACCATAATGATCCAGAGGAGGACGGGAAGATAATTATCTTATCACACTTTCCTTCATCACATTGCCCCAGCTCTCTAATGGCTGCCTGCATGTATGTACTTGTATATATAGACTGCCAACTGCATTGTTGTTGAGGGCTGCTTTAGCATTTACTGTCTTGTTTTTTCTCTCTCCATGGTGTCATATTTCTAGGTGAATGATGTCAGTGTGGCATGTATCCCCCACTCCCGGGCCATCGCTGTGCTACGGCGGCCTTGTTCCTTGCTCAGGCTCACCGTTATGCAGGAGAAGGGCTTCAAATCCAGGGATCCTCGGCCTGAGCATCACCCTCTCTCTTCTACCCCCGCCACTGCCTCCCAGCCCTCTCACAGTCTCCATGGCAATGCTACCTCCAATCACAACCCTGGCACAGTCATCCAGGTGACACTAGTGAAGAGCCAGCGCACCGAACCACTAGGCATCAAACTCATCCGTAAATCGGACGAGAGTGGGGTTTTTATCTTGGACCTGCTGTCCGGGGGCCTCGCAGCCAAGGACGGCAAACTGAGGAACAACGACAAGGTCTTGGCCATCAATGGGCATGACCTGAGGCACGGTACCCCTGAGAGCGCCGCCCAGATCATACAGGTATGTCTCAGTCACACCTGTATGATCATATTAATGAAGTTCCAAGTTATTGTTTAGCCACTAAACAGTATTGACCAATAGATGATTATCTAAGAAGGATATACTGTATATATGTGAAGTTAACCGCTGTTTCTGTGATTGTATGCATCAAGGCCAGTGAGGTGCGGGTGAACTTTGTGGTGATGAGGCCTGCAGAGACTCAGGAGGAAGGAGGAAGCAGTGGAGACGGACCACAGGGCAGAGTAGCAAGGAGGGTCCCTGAGCCGCAGTACTTCAGACGCCGCTCTACCTACATGAAGGTAATCTGGAAAACCAACAGAACCACCCAAATCAAGCCCCAAACTAACATTATTTTTTCTCTTTGCACTCTGTTACAATTTGTAGTTAGTGGTTGTACCTCATCCTTGAATTACATTGATGTGTTGTGTTTTGAGGTTGATTTTAATATGGGTACATAGGATCTTACTACTGTAGTGTATTTGTTTACGCAGCGTAACAGTAATCATTGCACCTTTGCTGGTCACACTCAGCTTTACCATACTCTATCAGTAGAAAGAGTTGCAACCCCCCAGTTGGAGGTGAAAAGCCTTGAGAGCAAACGCCTGCTTCGGTGAGCAGAGATAAAAGCCCTTCTCTGGGGCCTCCCTCTGTCCTGATCAAAAGGCCTGGGGTGCTGCTCACTCTGCCGCTACGGGGCCACTGGCTTGTTTTTTTTGGTTGTTTCTTTGGGTGGCAGAGGATCAAAGCTGGTGACAGTTAGCTTTCGCCTGCAGAGTAGACTCTTTTAGTCTTGCTGGGGGAGGGGGGTTCCCTGCTGGGGGAGGAAGAGCCCCTACCTCCCCTGAGCCCACCTTCTGATGGTTTACAGACTCCAGAGAGCAACAAGGAAGCTGGTTCAAGCTGTCATTTTCCACACATCTTTTCTACTACGAGAGCCAAGTGTTGATCCTCACACATTACCTCTGCCTTTACTTCTCAGCTGCATCTCAAATGTTTCACATTTGTTTCTACGAGTGGTTTTGCAAGAGGAGTCAATTAAGTTAAAGGATCCTGGAGGGTTTGAAGATAATGGGCAGCACATCCCCAAAACATATATTGCATTCATCACAAATAAGATAAGATGAAACTTTTATGATCCCCATGGAGAAATTTGGTAATGTGTCAACTCTTCAGTCAACTCTTCAGATTAATACGTTCATTGTTGTGAAGTACTGAATCGGTGTCATTCTTTATTATCTAGGATCCTCCAGGTGGATTTTCCAGCCAGGAAAAGACTGTGAGCCTGAAGAAGGAACCTCGGCTTTCCCTGGGCATCACCATCGCTGGGGGGAGGGACTGCCGCAGCCGACTGCCTGTGTACATCAGCAGTGTCCAGCCTGTAGGCTGTCTGCACCGAGATGGCACCATCAAAACGGGTACAAAGTGGCATTTGCTGATCAGTGATTTTATGTTTGAACATTCGATTTAGGTTTTACAGTTTTACAGCATCTTTGTAATGTTACACGGCCTGGCTAGCTAAATATAAATTAGGGTTTTTTATTGTAAGAATCTCTAGTGTATAGATACCAGGAATGGGGTCAATTCACGTTATGATGATAGACTTAACTTAATTTAATTTTGTTATAGATTGGATACAGCTACAGTAAGAACCTGTTTATGGCAAACGAGGCCACTCGCTTCCATTGAGGGATTCAATGTCCTGCTCAAGGACACTTAAGCAGGGTGCTTGCCAAAATGGGGGGCTTGAAACCAGGTCCTCCAGGTGAAGGAAGGTCACCCACTGGGCCTTTCTGCCTTGTGCTTATCCAGTGAATATCTACTTGAATTGACAGTGAATTGAGTCCAACCCTGATAGAAACCTATAAGTTCAAAATCTAAAATTATGTTCACATTCACAATGTCATCTGTGTTGCCCAAGGTGACATTCTGCTGAGCATCAATGGTGTGGACCTGACCCAGTTGACCTACAATGAGGCAGTATCTGTCCTGAAGGCACAGACGGCTCAGACCCAGGTGGTGCTACGTGTCATCCAGACAATCTCCGACGACTCTGAGGAGGACGGCGATGCTGCCAGCATGGACGAATTGGACTCTGTAGAGAGCTCACGAGAAGACGACCTCAACTGGGCCCCACTGTGGACCCGCTGGCTGGGCCTACCTAGGTACAACCGCCTTCAGCCTCATTGCTGCTGCTGCTGAGACACCTCCAGTTTATCTGTACTCTTTTCAATTTTCTATAAAATACAAAGACTTAGCTCTGTGTTTCTTTCCTTGTCATTTCAGTCACATGCACTGGTGCCGGGACATTGTCCTGCTAAAGACCAACAATGAGAGCTGGGGCTTCAGTATCGTCGGAGGCTATGAGGAGAGCCATGGCCAGCAGCCCTTCTTCATCAAAACCATTGTGCCTGGTACACCCGCTCACTTTGACGGACGCCTCAAGTAAGTTAACCATCATGTGATGTTAGTAGCTCCTATACACTCTCATCACTCTTACTCACAAAACTTCAGAATTACTGATGGCCTGTGGCTCTCTCCAGGTGTGGTGATGAGATAGTGGCGGTGAACGGAGCCACCACGGTGGGCATGAACAACTCATCTCTCATCCCAATGCTCAAACTGCAGAAGAATAAAGTCACTCTGACTGTGGTATCCTGGCCAGGGAGCCTGGTGTAGCAAAATACACACGACACACACACACACTTTCTGTGACTTTCTCTTTCTTTCTCATACCCTTCTCATTAGTTGTGCACCAAAACACACATGCACACACACATTTGCACAGCTGCATTCTCCACTCACTAAGCCCCTCACAACTCATTTGTAGGTGTCATTCTTGTAAAGTCCTTTGATCAGCAGACTTCTGTACTTATGTACTTGCACATTGTCCTGCCTAGAGTGGGACTGACTTTCACAAGCATATTCTCAGTAGGTACCTATATGTTGCAATGGCTGGTGTCCTCAAAGGGCAGTCGATTGCATGACTCGGTGAGCAATTTTGGTTAATCAGGGTGCAAGACGGTCAGTGGCGGTCAGTGAACTATATTCCAAGGGCAAACTGGAAGGACCATCATCTTTTTGGAATAGCTTTTTTTACCCTGCCTTGAAAGCATTATGTCATTTTTGCTGTTGAATACTATTATCATTTGGTAGTGATGACTTTTGATTAAAGTGATTTGCAGTAACAGCATCCCAAGAGAGAATATAGTGTATACATTTACATGGTGAAGAAATATGGATGATTTGGTATGATAAGGAAACAATTACCGTAGACCGTGTAGACATCCTGTCCAAAGCCTGTTTTACCACTACTTTGATTTTATAATCTTTATTTTTATATCACTTTTGATAAATGTGCAACAATGTGCTTCACAAAATGTAAAGCCATGATGAAAAACTAGTAAGGTACACAATAAAAATGTCAGACATAAATCAAATCAAGGTTACAAAAGAATAAAGCGGGCAACTGTAACCGTAATAAAAGGTAGGAACAAATAATACAAACTCCTGTGTTTTTAAGAATTGTTTTTAAAAGGTGACAGTGATTTTGGTAGCCTAAGCTCCTCAGGCACAGGGTTCAAAAGGATCCCGGTCACCTTTGGTCTGTAGCCTAGATGTTGGAATGGCCAGGAGGGCCCAGCCTGGGGCCATAAGGGGTTATAAGGTCTGAGATATATCTAGGGGCCAGACCTACCCAAGTCTTAAAGGTAATCAATAAAATCTTAAAATCGCTCCTAAAACTAACAGGAAACCCCTATAGAAGCAAAAATTGGTGTACCGTACTCTTGTGATGCATGTTGAGTCATCACTGGTGTTGTTTATCCATGTGTGGGGCATTCAGTAGCTTTTGATTTATTAAATGAATGATTGATGTCCATTTACCACTGTGCTGTATTTATTTTCATTTTCTGTATGATTCCTCATAGTGAAAGCTTATGAAAAGTGGGTGCCTTGTACACATTAAAGGACAAATCAAAATGTATACTTGCCTTAATTGCCACTAAACCAAAATGTTTTCCCCCATTTCTCACCCATCTAGCTCTTTTAATGGGAGATTATGTTTTAAAATGTAGCACACTGTACTTGGTTAAAAAATCGATACCATGAAAGCTTATTCGTTTTACCTCAGTTATGCTTTTTGGGTGTACACTTTCTCAGTGTCATTTCTTGGGGACAACACGGAACCATTCTGAATGTTTCATAATTTTTTTTTTTTTTTTTGATGAGTCCAGAGTGGCTGTGAAATGTAGGTATCATACTATGTGTATTGGCCCGTCCTCTATCACCATGTTCAATAAACACTTAAGGAATCATAACTTTGTTCTGTCTGTCTTTTGTACATTTGTACAGAAGTCCCATCAAGTGATATTCTTCAACGGACTTTCTATCAGATGAAAGCTCTACTGTTTTCCACGCAATCAGTCATTTGAAGTGGCATGAAGGGCAAGTGGCCCAGGCAAGACCCCACAGAAAAGGCTGATGAGGAGGAATGTAAATCAATGTAGTGGAGAGCAGTGGACACAACTCCAGGACAACTGGTTTAAATCACCCTGGCTATCGAACAACGTTTAAAGCCCCTCAGTGTATATAAACAAGGTGGATCTCAAGAATGATGTTTTGTCTCACACCTCTTGAATGTCACATGGCACAGAATCACTACAAGTTTATGTGAATGTGTAGGTGACTAGGCTTCACAAACTGCAATTGGTTCATAATGCATGGCGATTGGGGTTAAGCAGCCCTTATTGGCAACATGATCACAGAAGTTTTGCTGTTGCAGAATATCACATTCACCACAAACTACAGGACAAAGTGCAAATGGATGAGTCAGCATGTTTACAAGCAGTGAATCAGAACAGTCCAGTGTGCACTGTACACCCTGGTTGTTCATGGCTCAGTCTGCCCCCTAGCGAACAAAGACTGCATGAAGGGGTGATTAAGGTTTTTTTTTTTTTTAAAGAAGCCTGGTTTTCCATGAATTACTGTCTTAAGTCTTTTCAGTCCATACCACAATACTTGTTGGTTATTGAGATATTGGATGTTGTTAGCATTTGTAACCGATGCTATTGCAAGTCAATTGTATTAGAGTATTTCACGTAAAATTCACATCTTGCGTTTTATGCTGTGACGTGTCAAAATTGAGGTGTGAATTTTCATGTGAATGGTTGTAGGCCCCATTGACTGGCACAAGGGCCAGTAACACATGCTTCCAATATCTCAACAGTCAAAACACTGAGCCAAGTGTTTTTTTTTTTTTTTTTTTAAAAGAGCTGAACTTCGTATTCATACGTCAATTAAGTTTCTTCAAATCTCAAGTATGTTTAAGGTGCTGCACTATTAATGTAATCCTCATTCAAAGATATTAATTCATTCAAGGAACAAATTGCATGGCTGCAAGTCTGAGCACATTTTCATCTTCTCACTATAAACTTTTCTATACTACATTATAGACAATATATTATAAACTAAACCAACTAAAATTGGAGGTAGCAGCAACCTGAGTATATCACTCAAACCTCAAGAATATTTCAAAGTAATGTACCATTAATTGAGGACTTGGTGAAGTAATGTAGCAACATCTCATGTTCCTGCACTGAAAACGTCTGTCCACATCAACCCGGGGGGGACAATGTGAACACTAAAACAAAGAACAAAAGGTCCATAAAACCAACCACAATGAAGCCCACCACTTCTACATTCGGGGGTTGTTGTGATATACAGTAGAGGCATGGTATTCACTAAAATCTGGCCACTGCTCTATAACCTCAGCAGTAGTAGCAGTTTAAGGTAATAGCATTCCTGAGTTTTGCAAAAGTGTCAAGTAATTGCGGGCTGTCTTGTTAAGTTAACGATTCAACACCTTGTTAAACATGACAAATAGCCATGTTTCTGCAGTGAGGCAGCAGGCTTTGGGCAAAGTGCATTACTACAGGTCAATAATAACCTCTTTTTTACTAAGATGGCATTTCATTCATTGTGCATATGACACATAGATGCGAACAGTCAAGAGTTCAGAGTGAAGAAGATGACATCAATCCATTTTTTTTCAAAATCAACCATTTAATTCCTCTCTCCATAGGGATTAGGTCATCGTGACAAACATTTACAAGAACTGTAACAGAGACAATACTGGGAGGAGGCTTTAAAATCTCCTTTGTACAAGTGAACAGATTTCAACCTGTACTTCTCTGTGGTTCACCTACTATTCCAGAGGCACTCTAATGCAATGCATTGCAGCAATCTCTTGACTAGGGTTCAGGAAAATAATACTAACACTGGACAGGAGTGAAACAAAGGAACCTTTAGCTCAATATGCCATGGTATGTGCTTCATAACACATCAGGAAGACAAAACACGGCACAGGCAAATACAAAACTATAAAGCACATGGGCGCTATAATAAAATGATTGACAAAATAAATGAGTGGAAGTGCAGAGTTCAAATCATTGTTCTCCAACAGCAGATTATAAAGAGATGCAGCCATCTCCAGCTAACATGGATGACACGTAATTGAATGTCGTCTCCTTCATTGGCAAAAACCACATAACATGCACTATTATTGTCATTGAGAGAATATTCAGGACCAGATACACCATGGTCTGAAATCCTGACATTTTGCTGGGCTCAAGTGCAATTATCAGTCCTAACTCTGGCATCACATACATTGTAATGTAACTATATGGCTTACTAGGTAAACAGGTCCATATAAACTGGAAAGGTACATAGACAACTTTCATAAAACTATGGTACAGCAATATATTGGCAGAACAAACTGAAGAGCTAAGTAACTTTATGTAAACAATAGTATACTACTGTACAGCTTATCCTAACATGGTATTTACAAGTCAAGTTATTTTTTTGTAGCTAGTTCCCACGTACAGGCGGTCAATTCTAAAGTAAAGAAAAACACAGGGTGATGACGTACACTGTACGTTAGGCAATTTCATCCCATCCCATCCCATCTACTTGCAAAGAACTAGATTCTAAGAGAGGAAACCCAACAAACAGCATTTGAATATATGAACTTGTTGAACTACCCAAAGCCTTCCTCCTGCTATTACATGTAGATTTAAAAAAATGATATATAAGGCAAAGATACTTAAGGAGGTTGGAGGCGTCAAATTCTTTGCAAGGGATTAATGATACAATAGATGGGATACAGGTTGGTGGTTCTTTGGGGTAAATGCACTTTTTGAGAGTTAAGATTTTCACTTATTTGTCACATATAACAAAAACAAATAGAGTGCAACAAAGGGAACATGTCTAGAGCTGTCAGGAAATGTGCAAAATCTGCTCTAAAGCAAAGTGACAGTGTTGCAAATTCTAATGTACAAGGTACTGGGAGATGTACAGGGCCATTGCAAGACACCAGTGCAGACCCTTATTCCAACATATATACAAGGCACTAAGGATAAGATTCAAGGGCCACATGTCCAGTCTCATAACAGCCTCCTCAGTCTGGTCGGAATATAGGATATTTGGGTAAGAATTCTATAAGAATCACCTAAAGAGGAAAAAAGTAATATGTCTAAATGTATGAACCAGTTCATAATAACCATTAAAGAGTGACAGTAATCCAATAATGTGTATAATTTTTTTGTTTTGGTGTGAGAGTCCTTACTTACATATTCCATCATATTACTGCTTTCACATTTTCTTTTACTGAGTTTCCAGTGCAGCCCCAGCTGATGAGAGGAGAAAAGATGCAGACACGTTGAATGAACATCTCTCTCTCTCTCTCTCTCTCTCTCGCTCTCGCTCTCTCTCTCTCTCTCTCTCGCTCTCTCTCTCTCTCGCTCTCTCTCTCGCTCTCTCTCACACACACACACACACAAAGAGACACATACACAAAGAGACACACACACTGGAAAATCTGTCTGAAATCTCCCCTTCAGTGTGAGGGGAATTTGGGAGCAGGGCTGTCTGGTCTCACTGGGGTCAAATTGTGGCCAGACACCCTGAAGAGCTTCCTTTATGCTTTTGCACAGCTACTAGCTGTAATTTGTTGCTGCAAGACAAAACAAAATTAACATGGCATTTTACTGCTGACCCCATGGTCTGCTCAGACCCTGTGTTCTAGATGAGAAGATCTGACCCAAATAGCTGAGAGGGAAAATGAGTTGTGTTGAGGGTTAAAGTTTCCAAAACATGTTAATGGCCATTATCCATCAATATGGTACTCCCCTAACACTGAACACTGACACAGACAGTTAAGCACTTTCAGAGAGGCACTAATATGCAATTTGTCTTCTTTCTTACCTTGTGGTATAATCGGTTATTTTCCCACTCTAGCAGCTTCTGAATAGACCTTCTTGTCTGTTGAGGGAAGGAAAAAAGGATGTATACACATTAATGCAAAGCGACAAAATGCTCACTCATTACTCAATTTTACACTTTAACAGGTAACAGTAAATAACACAGTATTGGGATTTATGGACTGAACTCCCAATTTACCAGCTAGTAATTTCCACTTTGTTGTCAGTAACTCTGAGTAGTAACACAACCTTTAAATGACACACCCTTGAGCTGGGCATTACCTGTGCGGTGCAATGTATCATTTCTAAACAGAGCCACTAATTGAACACAAGTTATTGCCCTCTACACTTGGACCAATACGGTTGGATTGCTATAACAGCCTGTGAGTAATTTGTGCTGATTTAAGAGAGAGTTGGACTGTGCAGCATGTGTCACAGGATGCCTGGGACTTACTCTCTTGTTGAGGCAGATAACGGGCCACAGACTGCAGCCTACTGTACAGCAACAACACAGGCAGCCGCAAAGAAGCCACTTCACATTGACAGGCAAGTTCTTCTTCAAACAAGCATTCACTCTGCTGATGCTGGTTTTGAACTCCTCTGGTGCTACCTAGAAAAAGAGGGAATGGATGTATGAATGTATCCCCAAATTAACAGCTAATGCAGGTTCTAAACATTGAAAAAACATAGTTCACACCATTTCATAAAATTGAAGCATGAACCAAACAGCTAAGAGAAAAGGGGAGTGAGACAATTCAAGTGTTTCATGTCAGTACCAATTGCTCAAAAGAAACCTGTCCTGAAGGATCAAAGAGCTTTAGAAAACCAACAGGTAGATATTTGCAGATGTTGTCCAGAGATGAGATGAGATCTCTAAATAGTATGCCTGCGTCTTGCTGACCAAGCTCTAGACTATTTAAGGTAAGGAGGGACTCAAAGGAGAGATAAGCTCACTGCCTGTGGCAGCGCCGGCCAAACAACATGAATGGATGCTCATTCCTAGCTGAGTCTGTACGCCATAAAACAGGGGTCGTAATCTTTTATGACAGGATGCAAAGGTCTCTTTGCAAACAGCCACAGACCTTAGAATAAAGCCCAGCAGGGCCTGATCTGCACCCTTCAATCATCATAATTGTGACCTCATCCATCACATGTCACCCTGGGTCACAATACTGAAGGTACTTTTTATTACCCCACACTTCCCTCGGCCTGCTCTTACCCCTACAGCCTTTTTGTGTTTTAGTGTCCGACCCAGGAAGCTTTCCTTTCTTGTGTATGGCAGAGTCTTTATTTCATTATTTTATCACCTGGAGCTGTACCTTCCCAAACACTAGGGTCCCGGCCAACTAAGCTCCACAGACGGCTTACTCATTAACAGAGTTACACTACAACACATTCAGGCACTTTGGATACACTATGGTGTGTTACTTGCATCAGATCAAAACCGAGGCTTGAAATGGGCATTTTAGGGAGGCTGGGTTTGTCAAAGGCCCAAGAGAATAGAATCACCACAGCTTTAATTGCTTAATTCATCATACTTAGAACTGAACAGAAAGCAGTCCACAAAACATTGCTTGAAGTACAACAAAGATAAAAGAAACAACTGTACCTTTCCTGTGAGAACAGAGGGAAATTCGGTATCAAATTTGTTGCTCAGTCCAAACCTGTAAAAACAGTAACATTAAGAATGTTAACACTGATTTCATAATTAACATTTCATCTCAACCTAAATCAGAAATCCACCATAAAAAAAATAAAGAAAGACTAAAACTCCTTTGCACTGAGATGCTTCAACATTAAAACCTCTCCCAAAACCAGAGACTCAAAATTGTATTGTTTGATGTCCTGATAAGACAAAACCTGCCGTTGCTATGGCTATGGATGAGACTTTGTAGACTTAGGGGATTTTTGAGCTTTAATTCATTTTAGTGCTTACAGTTACAGACCACAAAATGTGCCCACATCTTACGTCTACGAAGTTGGGCTTTCACTGTTAATGAAGCCCCTTGATAATTTGTCTCTTGATGACATGATTACAGGTGTTGTGGTTCTTTTTAGAAAGCTGTTCATGTTCACATTTCTAGACAGTTCAAGCTCAATAAAAACATGTGAATAATAAGGTATGTGTTTCTGTTTTAAAATTGATTTCTCCATTTTTCACTTGTATTGGATTGGCCTGATTGAAAGGAGACTAGACTTTCAGTCTGCAGTCGTCTTAACATTAGGTTAAGGTGAGGAGTACATTTGATAATTCACTTCTCAGGTGAAAATTAGGATCCGCTAACGTTACAGCTTTGCAATTTGTCCAGACACTGACAAACGTCTAAATGGCATGATCCAGGGTGTTGACATGCTTTATGAACATGGTCCACGCCAGCCGTCACCCTGATTTAGTGCTCAGGCAAGGGCTATATGACTGACAAGTTAATGTAAAGCATGCTAAGGATTAAGTTGGTGAAATGCTGTATCCTCATACAGACAATGGTGTTAGATAGGCATGATGATGTAGACGCTAGCTACGTTTTAACGTTACGTTAGCTGACTTCTAGCTAACATTACAACACATGCAATTCCAAGTTAACGTTACTTTCCACTTAACATTAGTTCGCTAATTGACTGCGTTTATAGTTATTATGTGGGCAGACACTTGCCAGTAAAAGTTGCAATAATGCGAGCTATCGTTAGTTGGCCAACTAGCTATTTTCATTACAAAACATATGGCTAGTTGTTGTGGTCAACGTTAGCTAGCAGGCTAGCAAGCAGCTAGATAGTTAGGCTAAAGATGCAGGTACCAGAACAACAACATAGAAAAACCCGACGGATACGAGCGACAAATATGTTATTGCTTACACTGTGATGTGCCCAGCCCCTCGCAGAACCACGGGTTCTGGACAATATCTGGGCAAGTGTTCCTCACTCACTACATGCTCATCATCTTCGTCTTCTAACTCATAAATGGTATCAAAGTCCGCCATGTTCGGTAGTATGACGTTTTTCTAACAGGCTGCGCATGCACGAGGGAGCGAAGCCAGTCTATAACGAGTGATCGCCCTGTGTATTGAGCCTACTGAGGGACTTAGTAGGATTCAAACGCCTTGCTGTACACTGTAGTTCAGAATTACTTGATACCTAGACCCAATGTGAGTAGTATAGTCTATATATTTGACATGTTTCCTCAAACTTAGAAATTCTAATATTGCAAGTTATACAGTTTGCATCAGGGCTGATCAATTAGACACGTCAATTGATACTACGTCGAAGTCCTGATCCTGGGTACAGACAGCCTTGCCTATTCAACCAAAACTGGCTTGCATTAAACCATGTTCAAACATTAGCTTGTGACTTAAGTAAATTACATCAGCCCTACATTTGGACCCAGTTAAAAGCCTGTAGGCCTACATTCTTAGCTAAATGCTGATCTGATATAGATGTTAGGTATTCGATCTAAATCCATTGAGATGCAATTGTTTCATTGCTGGTGTATAAACATCAAATTCAATTATGTATGTGTAGAAAGCTATTTATTTGCAGAGACATTCAGATATTTGGAGCTGGCAGTAAGTTGTAGGCCACAAAGAACAAGAGCGGAAGCTGCAGAGATAGAGAAAGAAATTAGGCTTGCCTGTATAAAACATGTTTACAGCTGCTTTTGCTCACTTTGCTATAAGATGGTTCAGTGCATTTCAACTTGATATGGAAACGTGGCCTATAATCTGACAGTGTCACATTTGGAAAGCCCAGATAAAAAGCTAGGGCCATACCTGCAAAAAAAGCATTGGAAATGCAATTGAACAAACTAACCCGAGGCAGTAAACTTTGTGAAAGTCACAAATTCAGAAATAAGAAAACTGACAGGGATATTGCAAAAAACAATTTATTTACATTTTGAACGTTGCCATCAAACAGCCGTTCTACCCGTATGACTAAAAGCTGGTCCTTTTATCCCTGCTTTATTAAAGAGGTTTAACTGTGCTGAAATGCAAGATAGGCGTACAGGCCTCAAGGATTTGACAAATTATTTTGTCCAATGTGATAGGAGCTACATACAATCCAGTTTTAAACTTCATTAAAATGTCCCTGAATTCTCATTTTATTAACAAAGACGTTCATCACATACAAAAATGATATTTATATCTTATTAACTCAGACACAAACAATTTAAAGCATTTAAAATTGAAACACGTCGATTTTTCCTTTTTTTTTTCAATTATTAGAACTATTCTATAAAAAAAGCAATATTTCAAGAGCCTCCAGCATTTCGTTGCTATAAATCATCTCTTTATCCACAGGATGTGCTTCAGGATTTCTGAGTCAACCCTCTGGCAGCCTATCCAAGGGAAGTGTCCTTTCAGCGGAGTGCTCAGTTATGTTAGATAGATGGTCCGAAAGGCGAATTTTACTGAGTCACAGTAACTTGCTGTATATTCCTGATAGATGGCAAGGTGTTCATTCCCTGTGGCGGGTAGAGAGAGCCGTGAATATCTGTGGGACTCAGGGACCCCGGTACCGGCAGAGGGCTGACTGAACCGGGGTCGCTGTGCACGGATCCCCCGCTGCCATCACACTGGCCCATTTTCTTCTTGATTAATTTCCTTTCCTTGGCTCTGCGATTCTGAAACCAGATTTTTACCTGCAAAATGCAAATCGAAATGAATAAAATGTAATAATACAATAAAACATAGAATAAAGTATATGAAATAAATATTCCATCCCCGTGCTATTCCATACAATAAATAAATAAATAGATACATAAATAAAACGAAGCCTTTTTCTAAATAATATGTGCTGACCAGCTGTTTCAAAATGTAAGTTAATATCTGTATGTGTAATGCATCCTGGAATGAGCACATATATTTTAAAATATTAGTACCTATATCCATGTATACCGTATTCTGGGATAAGTTCATATTTTAAAATACTCTTATATCCGGGGTTAGAATACATTTAAATATATTCCATGTCAAAGTTATTTCTGTACTATGATTGTAAATGTAATGCATATGAAAGTGGCCATTTTTGTAATATTCACATACATTTCCTCCAAATATAGCACGTTTAGGTAGGCCACATTGAAATACTTTATACGTGCGGTTTCCTTAAATGTCAATACATAACATACATGTCATGTACGCAAATATAATTTTTCGTATGGGATCAAATTGTCAATGCTTCCAAGTATCAGACATAAGTATTTTAGTCCTGGACCTACCTGTCTTTCCGACAGACCAAGGTTGACAGCCAGTTCAGATTTCCTCCTGATGGTGATGTATCTGTTGAAATGAAACTCCTTCTCCAGCTCCAGTCTCTGATGATCGGTGTAAACCACTCTGTACTTCTCCTTCGTTCTCGTTTTACCTGTGAATGTGACAAAAAACACTTTACTAAGGTTGTGGATGTGACAGAGGTTCATTATATAGTTCATTTTCCCGGGTCCAAGTAGTCTTTGACGTATGGCATTAATAGCTGCTGTGATTCATAGGCTTATTGTTGCGTTGTAACATTTACATCGATCAATTTCTTCTATCCGTTTGTTAGATGAAGAGGCTGCATGTCAAGACTGGCATATCTAGAGTCGATCTTTATTAAGTAATTACGTCTTAAATCCATATCGCGTTGCTTTGTCTGCAGATTGAGCAAATTGAGCTTGTGATCTTGCTTTGATTACACGTTGTGCAAACTGTAGTACGGTGAATTTCAAAGATATTACCCAGACCTCCATTGAAACGTTAAAAAGCAACGCACGACACCATATAGGAGACAGGATAAGAAAAAGCAATATGTCTAAGAAATCATGTTATTGCCTGTCCGATAAACACCACAACACAGACAGCATGCAGGTAGTTGGACATTTTTGCACCACATGACGAGTTTTAGGTTTTTATAGGATTATTAAATTAGTTTACACGACTGCGTGTTAGCTTATTATTTTCATGAGCTAGAAAACAAATTAGACTATGAAAAATCATGTAACAATAAAAAGCTTTGAGGACGAGCTTGTTATTAATAATATATATCGGTGCTCGGATCATTTAAAATAGCCAATTGGCCTATATAATTGAAAACACATTTTTCTTTTTGGGGATTTAATTGAGCAAAGGTCGGCGTAAGCCACGGTTGAGACATTTGCTGTGAAAAACGTCACTCTTTCCGGCAATATAACTCTTGAAGAGGAAGAGGGGTTGGTGCATATCAAAGTCAAGAGGTGTTGAAAGAAGGAGCCACCGCCTGGATATGACGGATAACCCTCAAAACCTGAAACAATGTCGCAGGGAAGTCGACCTCACATCTTGTTTACAGGAGGAATGAAATTAACATCACAAGCACGCCTGGCGCCGATTCCTCACACCTTTTATCATTTCCACCGCAGGAGCGCATAGCCCATACAGTAGCCTAAGATATTTGGCCTATAACATCCCTTCTAAACTATCGAGATTATTTATTTAGACATCATTTCATTGATTCCCTCTTCTGAACGTCTAATGCAATTATTCCACCATTCAACAGATTTTTTTTTAGATTCATATGCTTAGTTGCAGAAGGCAAATGTCAGTGGCGCAGTGCTCCCATCTGTTCTTTCAATTTCTCTTTGGATTTGATTTCCATGAGGCCTATAGAAAACCTTATGTTGTCAAAAGGCAGAGTTTTTGATAACATGACGTTGTCAGCTTTTACCTAAGTTGTTAACACTTGTCTCAAACAATAAATCAGTGCTGTATATCCCCTTTTCTGTAATAAAATAAACTCAATAGGGTAATGTATTTCCAGTGACGTGGGGGTATCAGCAAGTATCACAGCAGGGTACTTATTAAAATGTCAGCATTGACCATTAGAAAAAAAAAGAAAACGAAAACTCAAAAGTCCCTTGTTGCATGGCCAGGTTAACGTGAAAGATGCACAGGTCTACCAAAGAACACAATGAAAGCAATATCATTTTGGCACAATATTTAACATTTGTGATGGACTCACCAGTGGAAGACGACTGCACAGTTTTACTCATCCACTGGTATGAATTGCGCCTTTCTCTATCAGGGGAAAGTTGTGCAACAGTAACATTCTCTGGAGGTGGTTGTAATACCGCTGATCCTGGAGGGTGCATATGACTGTACTCAGATGAGCAGTAAGAAACTTGTCCAGGAGAAGAGTTGTTCATGGGTGTAGGAATAGTATTAGGTGGTCCCAGACTGTATGCACCCCAATCCTCCCTTGGAGCGCCATATGTAGGTCCCCAACTTCCCGTAGACTGTGCGTGCGTATCCATGTTTGGCACATGATGGTATCCAGTAAAGTCTGGGTATTGTGGGGCAGAAACAAAATTCTGTGGAGGGAGATTGATGCTTGATCGTCTTACAGGCCCTTGGTGATACATGCTGCTTTCCTTATCCAATAGGTATCCCACATACATGATTTGCAAAAAATTAAATTAAAAAAACAGCAACGGCAATAATATGTTTTAAGGCGACATGGTTGCCCTGCAACTGTGTCTGCAACCGTAAAACAATCCTTAAGCTGTGCTTGTGTAGTCCAGAGGTGTTCCCAGGATGAAATGCGACGTAGTTCCAGACTTCATCCAGTCTCACATGATGTGGCTCTGTTGACAAGGTGGTAAAGGTATACTAAGCTCTGCCTGACGTCAGGCAACTCCTCAAGTCTTGAAGATTTGCATTCAACTGAGAGCGGACGGATGCTGCCAGGCCAGCTGTCCTCTTGCGCCTGTCCTGCGATGCGTCATCACCCAACAGTGGGCCTATCCTGAACATCTGAATTGAAGGCTCCATGAATAAATTAACACTGCAGCCTATCGTGTGTACATGTTACACGAATCACCGACAGGCAACACAGCCCAAACAATATTCCACTTAAGGAAGGCCTGTGCGTAATTCTTTACGATTGCGCGCTACTTAGGGCTTCCCAAGTTAACGATTTTTTCTTAATTATGCTGCTGCACAGATATTTCGCCTTATTGGTTATATTGTTGAAACTTTCCAATTACTTTTAATTGCATTTCGTGGTAATACTGATTGGAAACAGTATATATTGCAAATTATATGTTGTGAATCAGTTCATACAATATGTTTTTCCCCATTAAATCCAGAATCCATGGAATCACATTTCAACAATTTCTGTGGGTTCATGATACCTTCGTTTCTAAACTTGTTATTATGAAAGTCCAGCATAGTTCCCAACTACATTTGACGCCTAAATCCCATTTTATTTGTTAAGATATTCCCGTGCAAACGAGGTGCAAAGTATGAGAGACTTTTCTTGAGATAAGACGGACCCTTCGTATTCCATGTTCACACCTCAAGGTCGCACTTCACAGCTAATTCCGGTTAAAAGGAAACTCAATGCATTACCAAAGACAACCCCCACCATGACAATGTAGTCTCACCACCTACACGTCAACACGTAATCCACTGCTGTCGAGTGAAAACTTCTTAATTCCAATTATAGTGATTTTATTTTTCTATGACTTTACTTCATTTGATGGTTTACACGGTCCCTTAAAGCTCATTTGCCTCAATAACGCAGGAACCTCATTCAAAAGGCATTGAGTAGTTTCAAAACTACTTGGGCGTCAGTCTTGGGCGTTAGTCCCTGAAAATTTTTTGAGTTTCATCTGACAGTAGGGATTAACCAGACCGTGCAAACTGCTTCACCGTTTACCTAGAAATAAATGACAACAGACCAACAAATGAACTGAGCTGATAAAACAACAAACTAACTGATTGGATTTTATAGTTTACCTCGCCAATAATTTTACAATGCACTTTTTCTCTCCAGACACAGGATTTGTGTCAGACTATTTGATAAGTCTGACCTGTTTAACCAGCCTATTCCTGTCTTGATATCTCTGGATAACTGAATACATGACTGAAGACATAATGGAATAGTTATTGGACGGGATTAAATTCTTAGAGGATGATTTATCATCGCGGAAAGGCTACTTGGGTCAGATCTATGTCATTTTATGGTGAAAGTTGTTTTCTATTTTTGAGTTTGACAGGTGTCCACGGGCCTCTTTACTAGTACTGACTAATTGGCTTTGATAAGCCGCACACAGAGTTAACTAGCCTGATGGATCTCCTGAATCGTGTTATATTATTATATATATCTGAGATAAAGTATTTGAACCGAAAACATTTATGTGACAGTGTCATGGAGCTAGTTTCTACATAGCCCACGGCAAGATAACCAGTTCTCTGCTAATGATTTGTACACAGTTGACTGGCCTCACTATCCGTTGGTTGTTTCAACTTAAAGTACAGTAAGTACGACCCGTTTCATTTCATTTCATTTCTTTCTGACTTTTTGGGTGGCATAAAATAGGACCTCACATATAACCTCACATAGGCATCACAACCACCAAGATAAACACAAATCAATCAGGCCTATGTTTTCATAAAAGCATTAATTCGTGTTGCTTTTCCATTAAAGGACTCTATCTCCATATAGCGCACACCAGTTATCACTTAGTGTGATGGAACGACGCTGAAGTTAGCTTCCGATTCGCAGCTTCCGATTCGGCAGGTAAGGGGAAAGTTAAGGGAAACTTAACTTACATTGCTGAGCGACGATCCTCCGTTTTTTGCACCTCTTACTGTTGTGAAAGCGTGTTAGACATTTTAGGTAAAGCCTTAACTCTGTCTGAAACCCACTTTCAAATTTGTGAAACCTTAATTCTATTTGTGAAAATGCAAAAAGATTTCACTGCTTTTTCCACATCTAGACCACATTGGACCAGGTCCAGACCAAAAACCACTATACTTAGACTGGTCAAATCTGGACTAGATTATCCCAGAGAGGCTAAAGATTCTTTAAAACACAGTTTCAAGCTTTATTCTATTTGTGAAAATGGTAAGAAGGATCATGTTTGCAGGCAGGTGTGAGGTCAGGTGACTGGCAAAGGTCGGAACACAATGAGGATAACTGGTGGGCAGGAGAAGAAGAGCAGGGTCTGAAATGATGGCAGATGTTAGTGGACAGATAAACGAGATGAATTAAATGATTTCTCAATCTAATGTTGATAATTGTGACAAAGTATTGACAGAAAGCTTTTCATAAAAATGTCTTCATATATAGTTCAAATAAAGAACAAGCACACCAATGGCTGAATTATGGTACTTCTAACACAGGCCATGGTAAAGGCTTTGGCAAAAGTGAGGAAACTAACATTGGCAGAAGCAGTGACAGAGGTTGACCATGGCCAGTTAGAGGAAAGGTGAGAGAACAACAGTAATTTTTTTTGAAAGAGGAATTTGAAGAGTAAATTAACCAATTGACCAATCTATGAAGATGTTTTGATTGTTTTTCAAAAGGTAAAAATAACTTTTCTACTTTTGTTTTGAAGTGAGAAAGACGAGATCTTCATGGCAATCCAAAATGAAATGGAGAGACATGGACTTCTACATTGAATGTCAAACAACAAAGGCCATGCTGTGGCAATACTGTAAATCAGTAACATTGCTATTTTTTGCATTTTCACAAATAGAATAAAGGTTTCACAAATCTGAAACTGTGTTTTAAAGAGTCTCTGGCTTTACCTAAAATGTCTAACACGCTTTCACAACAGTAAGAGGTGCAAAAAACGAAGGATCGTCTCTTAGCA
>OOFE01013079.1:0-25156 GCA_900323365.1 Monocentris japonica
GAGACTTTGGCTGTGGTATGATTGTTGGTGCCAGACGTGGTGGTTCCAGCAACTCAGAAACAGCTGCCCTCCTGGGATTTTCACCACTACAATCTCTAGAGTTTACAGAGAATGGTGCAATAAACAAAAAACATCCAGTGAGCGGCAATTCTGTGGCCGATCACACCTTGTTAATGAGAGAGGTCAGAGGAGAATGGGCAGACCTGTTCAAACTAACAGAAAGGCCACAAATGCTCAAATTAATTACATCTGATCTATACAACTGGTGTGCAGACATCACCTTGTTCAATCCATGCTGTGAAGAATTCAGGCTGTTGGCAAAAGGGCGTCCTGGATAGGTGTACCTAATAAAGTGGCTGGTGACTGTATGTATGAATGTCATATTAAGCATCCATCAAAATATCCACCACAGTAATGACTACTAAGCACCAAGGATGTCAACAAAATAACAAAACAATTGCAAATTGCCACTTTAAGTTTTGATTTGTCACTGTGTTCCTGTGGATTTCCCACCAGTGTCACATATGTGACACCATAATTGAATTTGGTCAAATAGAGTGAATCTATGGCGTCTCAAATAGGGGGGCAGGACTCTCTTCTCTGTTGTAGCCCCACTTTATGATTTAAGCTGATAGGACGAGCATATACACCGATCAGCCACAACATTAAAACCACCTGCCTAATATTGTTTAGGTCACCCTCTTGCTGCCAAAACAGCTCTGACCCGTTGAGGCATGGATTCCACAAGACCTCTGAATGTGTCCTGTGGTATCTGGCACCAATACATTAGCAGCAGATCCTTTAAGTCCTGTAAGGTACGAGGTAGGGCCTCCCTGGATCGTACTTGTTTTTCAGCACATCCCACAGATGCCCGAACGGATTGCAATCTGGGTAATTTGGAGGCCAAGTCAACACCTTGAACTCTTTATCATGTTCCTCAAACCATTCCTGAACAATTTTTGCAGTGTGGCAGGATGCATTATCCTGCTGAAAGAGGCCACTGCCATCAGGGAATACTGTTGCCATGAAGGTGTGTTTAGGTAGGTGGTACGTTTCAAAGCAACATCCACATGAATGCCAGGACCCAACTGCAGCAGAACATTGCCCAGAGCATCACACTGCCTCTGCCGGCTTGCCTTCTTCCCATAGTGCATCCTGGTGCCATCTCTTCCCCAGGTAAACGATTTTGATGATTCGGAGATCATAACAGTAATTATTGGTTGACCAAAGAAATTCTTGACTGCTGTTGGCTGCGGTCAAAACGCAGGTGCTCAGACAGGCAGACTGGCTGTTACAGATGGACCATGACAAGTCTACAGGTCAGAGGCACTGGTGTCGTGCCCCTCGTGGCGGTGGCAGTGGCTGAGGACCAGAGTGAAGGCTGCTGAAGCCTGGCTGGGGACTCTCTGTCCCAGCTGCCACCTGGCACAGGCCAAGGACTCAGGGCCCCATCATACAGCACTGGCCCAGAAAACCAGAACAGGGGAGGGATTCATCCAACCCCCAACGAGCCTCATTCAGCAGACAAACCCAAGGCCAGTTGGTGATGCTGTGCTGTGTCCTTCCTAAAAGAGAAATCGGTTTACCAAGCATCAAAGAAATATTGAGCCATGCAAGTGATTCATTTTAACACACACCTCTGTAATAGTCCATAATTTTCTTTTATGGATTCAAGCATAAAATGTTTTGCAATAACAGCTAACAAGATAACAACCAGATATTTCCCCTTTTTGCCTGATTTGTTTTTCAGTCATACTCACAAGCCATTGCCTTTAAAGAGTTGCAGTATATTGCAGCTATTAACCAGAAAATAGATACACAGGAATAGGTGGTCTTTAGTAAAGATGCAGAGAAGTGTAATGTATTTAAATAAGATACATTAAGGCAATTCACGGTTACTAAGGCCAACAAGGCAAACTAGCACATACTCACACATAAAAACATAAAACATAAACAGTACGCACGGTATACATACAAATATGTATAGCGTACACACACACACACACAAAATGAGCTTTTGTGTCTGTACTATGTCTATGTTGTGGCTACCTTCTCTGGCACAGCTCACTGTAGTTCAGTCCAGAGACTAGGAGGGTTAGGTTGAGCATGGAGAGGGGAATTACTGGCTTCATTTCCACTCCCCTGTGCAAAGCAATGATTGGCTACGTCAAATCTGTGGCCAGTTTATAGCCAGCTGCTCAGGATTCTTGGACTGCACTGTGAATACACCAGTCTGATCCTTTCAATATGAGGCAGGAGCAGTCAGTCTGAGTCTATGTCCAAGCCTGACAGCACACTAAGAGAAGCTTTTGGACCTAAAATATTTCTGAGATTGCCACTATGGATGAATAATTCAATGCACTTTCATGGCAAAGTGCATGAATTGAAAATCGTAGCTAAAATCCCCCACTCCTGCTGCCCCTACACCTGCAGCTGTACACAATTCACTCTCAACAGCTGCAGACACTGCTGGCCCATGAGGATTCAGTTCAGTCTTGTGGCAGCACTATCACTGAGTTACTTTGTGTTAAAATTAGATTGCCAAATACATCACCAGTAGCTGTCATCAATCTGATTCAGTATGATTCCCTAACATGCTTCCGAGCTGCTATTGATCTCTCCCAGCCACCCTCCCTCCTCACTCCAATGTTAGATTGGGAGTCCTATTAACTGCATTCCCATCAATCACAGTTCACCCGTGTTTGTTTGTTGAAGTCTTTGATACGATTAGAGCGCTGCTCTCAGAGTACTCGCTACTTGGTTTTCTTCCCTTCCATTCTCACGTTGCCTGATTTGAAATGCGTGCAGTCCCCTTTTGCTTTGGTGATGTGCCTCACTGCTCGGTAGAAGGGACCACAGATTAAGCACTTGGGCCTCAAACATGTCGGCTGTCACAGGTATCTCACTGCTCAATGCCTGATAAGGGCTGCTTGCTCCCGAAACAGCCCTGGCCAAGTAGAAAACCCCCGAGAAATAAAAAAGCCTCTGAACTCACTGACATTTACTATTTTCTCTCAAGAACTTCATTACTGTTAGTTTTTTTTCCCTACCCTTCTTTTAAAAACCCCAACTTTAGCTACGTTTTGCATGATTACCCAAGCGACCTGTTGGAGGTCATACTTTAATAGCTGTTTTAATAATTCATAATGGTCAATATGGACTATTAAGAGATACAACAGACAATTAAAATGTGTGTGCAGGTGTGCACGTGTGTGTTTGCGTGTGTGTGTGAGAGAGAGAGAGACAGAAAGAGAGAGAGTGGTTTTGTTAATATGTCTGTAATGAGGCCCCAGCTATACTGGGTGATCAGGTGGAAATGTAACTGAATGCAGTGAGAGGTACGTGATCAATGGAAGAGAATTAGCAATTAGATTAGAATTATCACACTCATCATTAGATAATGTCATGAACTGCAAATAGAGTGAATGGAGAATACTTAAGAAAATACTAAAAAAGACCTTGTTTTGTCAATGTAAAGGAGGTTGTACTTGGGGCGTACTCCAGCGTTCATTTTATTAGTCTTCCTATTGATTGGTGCGTAAGCAATATCTGGTGATTTGATCATTTCTCGCCTCAGCTGGCCCAGGTGACACATGTAAGTGAGCCGTGCAAGGCATCTTTGTATGTAAGCCAATAAGTGGAGGCTGGGGTGCCTTTGGCCAGGGCACTAGTGAGGTTAATAGATTGACTGTATGTCTCACATTGCGGTCTCATGGTGCTCAGTCGACATATGGCTCTGTTGTTTTTGTATGCCCTCTGTGTGTCTGCCTGTCTGTCTCTCTCCCTCTCTCTTTCTCTCATGTCTCACATTTCCTGTCCCCTCCTAAGGCAATTAATGTCTTTCAGTGGATTCGGTGGTAATTCTACAGGCGAGGGGAGCCAAACAAGAGGCACACAGGCCAGCACAGACAGCGAGGGAACAAAATGTCTTTAATGGAGGGTCATGTTGGCTTATTTGTTGATTTTCAGGAGAAAGGAAGGAGACGAAAAAGACAGCCATCTTCTGCAGACAATTAATTACTGTCAAGTGATGGAAGCCTCCAAAATCCATTTGTTCACACTGAGGTGACATTTATGTTGATGTGCATTTAAACGCCATTGTTCAGAGCAAGAGATTGCACAATGCTATTCGGTGGTTGGGTGTCACCCCTCTGGTTATGAGTGTTTTTCTTATTTGTTTGTCTGTTTTTGAAGAACAGAAATTAAATTGAATTTGAAACTTCCTATGTTCATGTGCAAACAGTGGTTAGAGCTGTTTTTATTTTCAACAGCTTTTGATGTTTGATGAATTATTGTCAACTCTGATTGTTTGAGCCCTTGAGGCAAAGAGACTGGTTGTTCCTCATAACCAAGCAGTGGTAAATATGTCCCAACAGAGAAACGGCATCTGTTCAGATCATTAGAGAATCGTTTCATCCTCATTAGTCTCAAAATGCCAATAGGGACACTGAAGAATTTTATAAAAGGTAAAGTGGCAGGTATTGTGTCACGTTTTTTTTTTGGCTTCATCATTTCCAGTAGTTTCTGTTGATTTTCTGTTGTGTTGTATCTGTTTCAGTTACACACAGACAACTGAAATCTGTGATTTCTCTACAGTTGGGTTGTCTTGCTACTGTTTTTGTTTTAGTAAATAGCACAAAAGTGTAAAAAAGAGGTGATGTTGCTGAAAAGAAGAAAGACTCATTATGAACTCACTTCCTTCCTTATCCCCATCTCAGGTTTCTAGCGGGTATTACTGTGGGGATCTTATCACATAATCCCATCCCAAACACCAATACAATTCTCTAATTTATATATTGAATTAGTTATTGTAGTTTACCTGTATTGTTATTCTTAGCACTACAGACAATAGCTATGTTGTCCTCATACTGACAAAACACCCTCACTTTGATAACATTTCAACAGTGGTGTTGCAGCAGTGTTTTACTAGACACAACACATATGCAACATTGTTGGATTCAAAAGATTAAGCTAATGCTAATGTTAACCCCTAATGTTAATGTTAACAAGATCCATTCAACACAGTATTGACAGGCTCAGCTCTCTGCACAGGCTGTGGATTTAGTGGTGGTCGTACATACACAGGCTCATCTCCTGGTTCATGAAGTCGGTTCAGTCTAATACAGATAAATGACTCTGTGCCCCGTTATTAATCTGTAAAATTATGCAACAAACTGACCTGATTTGTTTGCACTAATGTTGTAAGACATTAGAAATGTCTAAGGACTCTTCCACTTTATCTCTAATGCAGAGGTGGAGATTTTTAAGAGGCTTTTATAACTGAGACCTCTCCTGAGATACATCTCATGAAGCCAGACCATTAACTGTGTTGACAAGTAAGTCTTCTTGTCAAGCTTCTTAAAAATAATGTAAAAATAATATCTTGCAAAAATAGTGTCTGCAAGGGTTGTCACATTGATTTGTGGCAAACTTGAATTTGGACATGACAACACTCATGTTTAGCTACTCTTCTGTTGACCTTATTCTTGTTAAGCTAACCAGCATTTTCATGTCTGACTCAAAGCTACCTCCGTGCTCTGATTCATCATTCATTACAGTTGGTCAAGACAAGTAATATCCGCTCCCTGAAGGCTTTGATGCGGTTGCTACACTTAAGCAAGAAAGACTGCAGAGACTTTTTAGGCAGGCTGTGTTGTCTACATGCACCAATTTCCGATTGCTCTGCCATCATGCCAAGCTCCATGACACAGTTATCTGAGGTCAGGCCTCAGCATCTGTCTACTCGACACACTCCTCAAACAGGACATGCTGTTTATTTCAATGGTTACAGCATCCCTATGGATGCCTCAGGGTGATGTCTTAGCCAAAAGCGAACTTTGTCAGACATTTACAGACATATTTGGACATGACAAGATGTCAAAGCAAGATCTAAAAGGATGAATTTGGGGACAAAAAATCTGGAATGTTAATCCAGGCAGAGGTATGCCATGAGGTAGGACATACACTGAAGATCTGATCTGAAGGCAACCTTTCTTTTTTTATGCAGCAAAATCAGAGGCTACAAAAAGATGGAATCCTTCTAAAGTTTATGTTACTCAACTATATTATACAGGCCAGCTGCATGGGAAATGTGAAGTATGGCTTGAATATGTTAGGAGCTTATCAAAGTGTTGAGCGTGATAGTGTGATAGTCAAGCTCTGTTGCTCAGAGAGTGACACGAATCGAGTCCTGGTTACAGGGCACTTTGAGAATTCATATACAGGATGCCGCTTCTGCTACAACCAGTGGAGCTGCTAGTGCTTCTGTCTAAATCTTTACCAAAGGCCTAAATTTGGATGTTCATTCAAAGCCTGGGAGTCTCTGAGGGGATTTGCATCTGCCCACTATTTTGGTGTGCCCAATTCCTCACAGTTGTGTTTTCCTACCCATGCAGGGAGGATGATGTCTTTTCTATTGCATGTTGTGCTTTTGTTCTGTAGTTTACTTTGGCGCATGGAAACAAGCATGGGGGGATTTTTAATGTTCCACAACAAGTACTGACTGTTTATACACGTGAAGTAATATTTTGTTCTTTGTTGAATCACCTGTCTCCAAACATATGACTAGACTGTACCAATGGCTTTGTGTGAAATTGGATTCAGCATGAGTTGTACCGTTTATCTGCGCAATGTTTTGACTGCTTTACTTAGGGGTCTGACCGTAATAAAGTTTTGCAGGAATGGTCAGATCTGATTGATTGATGTATTTAGCACATCGCCTCAGCATTGTCTATGATATTCAGAGGGCGAGGCTTGAGAAATATGATTCAGAAAGACAGTCTGTCAGACATTAAAATGCTGTCAACCAATTCAAGCAACCCTCATCTTAAGGTGCGGTAGCCTGCCATTTTCCACTGCGGGAGTGGAGGGACATCTCTGCACCTCAAAATACTTAATTTTCATAGCCGCCTCAGTGTGATCGTCTGCTGCAGGCGGTGTTTCCCTGTGGAACGCAGGCTCTTCATTATAAATGGGCCCTTGCCGACCATCCTCTACACTTCTCTGACCTAATGACTTTCTAGAGAGCAAAGCCTCGGATTAAAGCTCCTCCTTATTTTCCTCTCTCTTTGTCTTCCTCTGGAGATGCAGCCTAAGCACTGCCTCGTTGTTTTTATACATATGGTAGGATGAGAAAATGGGCTTGCCCTTTTGTGGCATTAAACATTGATGTACACTCGCAGAGACATAGATAACACTCAGATGTAGAGAACTAAACCTTAACTAGACAAAAGAGAGTGCATCTGATGTCAAGTATATGTGGCTTTTTAGTGGATGCACAGTTAACATCATAGAGAAATTGTGAGGAAACATGCATTTTAGACTAAGGTTTCTCCCTTTCCATTGTATTGCCTTGTTTAATTATTGAAAGGAAGTCCTGTTTAAGCTGGGGTCTGCCCCAAGTTACTTGTTGAGTATTGTTGTTGTTATAGAGGTTTTGTTTTGAAAGATTGATGTTGGCCGCGTGGAAGCACATTAAACAGCAGTGGCTTCTCGGTGTGGGCTCATGAAAAAATTAACAGAGCAGAAAGAAATGTCAAGTTTAAGCGATTTTATCTTGTATATCTTAGATCACTTTCAAAATAATCTAAATCTCATTCTCACTGGCTGATAAATTTGCTGCTTTCAAAAGAAATTGCTTGTTTCATGATACTGTAAACTCCATCCAGGCAAATTTGATTGTGTTTAAACTAATTTCTTATTTTATGATTACTTCTTGAAGCAAGTCATATTAGAGCAACATTTCTTGAATCTAGCTATTTTTTTTCTGTGCATGTAGATAATTTGATTTGAAGTATCTTGAAATAATCAGATAAATTTGAGTACTGGGAACATCACTTGTTAATCTAATTGTTTGTGGAGAGGGGAATTAATTCACACAGCTGAATACAGAACAGAGTATTTGGATCTGTAATAACCATGATGTTTGACATAAATTCATGAAGTCTTTATTGGAGTTGAGCAGCTCGTGAATGATATGTTGAACTGCTATTTGCTGAAGTTACCTTCGGAAAGAAAACTCCAAGAACAGATCTGATATTTATACCCTTTATTTCTCCTGGACACAAATCAACTCTTTTTAACATTAGGATGAGACCAAAGGCATTTTCTCCTATTTCTCAAATTCAACTTAGAAGAAACAACCACATATAAGCTCATGTTTATCTCCAAATGATCTTGAATTAGTGTCATTTAACTCCTGAATATGTCTCCATGCATGAAACGAAGAGATGAAGTGAAGGTGATCTCTGAATGAAATGAAGGTGATCACAAAATGATACAGAAACGAGATCTTCCCTATTTCTTAAGAGATGGAGAAAAGATGAATATGTTCCACTGGGTATGTTCCGTTTCCAAACATGTCGCCATTTAAATCTGCATTACTTTACACAGCAGCACATGAAGACAGGCAGCCTCAGCTCTTCAGCAAAGAGTGAAAATGGAAGTACTAAAGGTAACCTTGTGTCATTACAAAGTGAGCAATCAACCTGTCGAAAAATAAATGCTTTGGGTGCTGATTTTTGGAGTGCCCATTGGCCCTACAGGACTGTATTGGAGAGTTGTGCGCCGAGGCAAGACATAAGTAGCTCTATAGTGAAGCAATTGACGAGATTTTGGTCAGAATCGATCGGTATGATGGAAAAAGATGGGAGTTATGCTTTACAGGAAAATTCCACCCTTACATACTCTTTCACTGTTAATATTCAAAGCATTCCAAGAATAATGTGGTGAATAAGTGTTGTAATCTGTAACCTGCCTCGTCTGCTTCTACTTAAGTTAGTCTCAACGGGACAGAGTCAGTGTTTTAGTGGATTTTCCATTTAAAGCTGAAGAATGCCATTATCTCTTCTTTTTGTAACATTGTGTCTTATTCAGAATCATAGTGTTGCAGAGATAGCTCTCGAAAATCCTGCTGACTGACTGTGGTGGAGAATTGTTATTGCTGAAATGAGACTGAGAGAGACAGAGCACAGGTGCCTCCAAGCTTGTTAAGAATGCTGAAATTGAAAATGAAAAGGAATGCACACAGAGCTACACCTGGGTGGTGTATGATGTGATTGTGCACTTAACACAGCTCACAGCTATTTTAGGATTTACATGACGGATTTCTGATAGTGTACCTACGGTGTCCAACTGATGCACATTGATTGCATGGTTGTTGCTCATAAACTGTGGCACACCCTATTCAGACAGCCTGGGTAGCTCAACTGTCACAGGGGGCAAAAAAACAACAATCTCAACTACTAACAAGATATAAATGATTTTTCAGAAAGTCTCAAGATCCTCTTCACTTTGTTATCGCGTCGCCCACAAAATGGTTTTGTGCTTCTTATGTTTTTGCCAGGGGGGGCCTTTTCATCACTTTGGCAGTTGAAGAAAACAAGACCCCTAATTCCCAAAATGATACCCGACCCCCACTGCAATAATCTTTATACCAGCTGAGCATTGTGGAACAGGTTTTAATGCCCAGAAAATCAGTTGAGAGAACATTTTGCAGTGGACACATTATATTGACTTTGAATGGAATGAAGAGCATGGATAGAGCAATTTAAATGCTTTCCATTTCAATATTTAATGTCATCCACCATGTCCTTGGTATATGCTTTAGGCCATGCACATGTATTTTATGTATGTCTGTAGCATACCTGACATGTTTTACAGTCTAGAAAATGACATCCTCCCTTTTTCTAGATGAACGAATGCAAGGAAAAGTATTAGCATCAAGACAGACTACTATACAATCAGGCCTGCTCCTCCCTATACACAGAGTATGTGCTGTGTGTAGGGCCCAGCAATCAGCCAATCTTATTTTCTCTACAATATTAATATTAAAGCATCATTTTTTGACAATATTTCCAAACAACATCTGCCAATCTTCCAAACTGCCAATCGTTGCAACACAATTTTGCACAAGAGTGAGAGAGAGTGTTGGTAAAGTGAAGATTAACTGGGGCTTTGTTGTCACCTTTTGGTATAATAAAGACAGCGGTGATGGGTTATATAGAGAAGACAGAAGAGAAGACAAATCTCTTTGTGTTGTTGTTAGACGGTATCTCCTAGAAGCCATGGCAGATGCCAAGGTGTAGAGTGGATCCATATAGTAACATTCTACAGTAACTACTAAATGTGAATGGTCTGATAAGATACATTTGTTTCTTAGCTGTTGTGCAAGACAGCGATGGTTAGCTGACCATATATTATATCTAGATAGTTAACTAACAAGCTGATTATCTAAACACAAAATTACCAGTGGTGACATGATCAGTACAGCCCAGAAATTAACTGTTTTCTCAGCGCTGAGGACCTCCAACATGGCTGCTAGAGGGCGCATTACATCACTGCTACAGTATTTTACTTCAATAGTGTTTTTTTTTTTTTAAAACATACCCAGGGTGTCACATATATATTTTATTGTATATTACAGTAGTAGTAAATCTAGTTTGCAAATGGTGGGTTCACAACCATGAAATGAAAAGGTGTGTGTGTGTGTGTGTGTGAGTGTGTGTTGGGGGGTGGGGGTTTGTGAATCAAATTTGTTCAGGGCCCCCATTAGGCCTGGGGCAGCCCTAAGTACAGTATATCTCACTGCTGTCTTGCATTAAAAATATGATTTATCCGCGACAGAAAGGAATTCTTATCAGGAGAATGTGAAACTCAACTGCCAGTCATTGTCCCACTGCAATTTTAATTAAAGGAGAACATGAGATAGTGTACGATGGCACCTTGCCCCGTGGGGAGCTACACCATTTCGCATTTCATTTTATAGCTGGTTGTGCTGCAAAGAACCTTCACCTGTTACCTCTATTGGTGCTGATCATAGACAGCAGTCATTTGAGGAGAAAATTGAATTTTACAAGACTTGGTTTCTATCTGGATACGTGACAACACAGGAAGAAACTGTCCCTGTTTGCTTCTTTTTTTGGCACACCTCTCCTTTTTAACACCATGGGGTGTCAGATGAAGGATTCAGCTATGACAGAACACTTTAGTGTGAAGGAAGCATTGGCAATAATGGTGGAGTGCCATGACCAAACATATTTAAAGCTACTCTTCCATGACAACTCATACATTTCGTGTTGTGTGTATATGTTGCATGCATGCACCTGTGTGTGTGTGTGTGTGTGTGTATGTGTGTATGGTATGTGCATACTCATGTATTTTGTCTTCATGTTTTCATGTGTACAGTGAGTACCCCTACCCACCATGCTTGATATCATAATATGAATAGGATGTGCAGCCAACCGTTCTCTGTAATCTTACCAAATGACTCAGACCACTAGTCAAGAAGCAAATTGGCTGGAACAGCTGGGCAAAAAATCTCTCTGAGCAGAATACCACAGAGAAACCATTCCAATCAGCCCAATGCAGTAGGCTGATTGCATACTCCATATCCACTTCCATACTCAACAGGGCTATAGTTCTACAGAATATGTCCAGTAGTGATGAAAACAAAGGACATCATGCAAATCCTGCTGTGTGGTGTTTGGATTTTTCTGAATGTGAGGCCATCCATCCCTGAGCTGAAGCTGAAGCTGGGTCAGTGCAACAGCAGCAGCAAGTTTGCATCAGAATGGTTGAAAAACAAATTTAAAGTTTTGGAATGGCCTTGTCAACATCCAGGTCTAAACCTTCATGCTTGAAAACACATAAATGCACTAGACTTATTTTCAAAGTGGTGTCTCTGCTTTAGCTCTCGTATAGCCCAGGATCTTTTTGGCTGTGTATTATGTATAGTTTTAGACCAAGCAGTGAACACATTATTACATATTTAAACAATGCATAAACAGATAGACAAGATAATACTTTAATTTTTGTAGATGTCTACTAAACTTATTTAGCCTAATTTTAGCCTAGATGCTATAAACCATTTAAATGTCTTTTTAACAGCAACATAAAATTGCTCAGTGGGTCAGTTGAAGTTGCCCTGCATGGAGGAGTGGGCCAGAATTCCTCCGTGGTGCTGTGACAGACCGATCAATTACTACAGAAGGTGTTTGGTAGCAAGTAATCAGTCATTGAGTCTACATGTTGTATAACCTTCTTTAATACATAAATCGGTATCAACATTTGTTGTTAGTTCACTCAGGGTCTATATTAATCAATGATTGGATTTGGTTGAAGGTTGACATTTATTGTCAAAAGTATGCAAAAATGCAGAAACTCTCTGTGCTGTATGGATGTCTATTGAGGTTTATGCTGTATACTGAGGATTAGCAGTTATTCACCAAAAGAGATGTATTCACACAAAGTCACATTAGAAAAAGAAGTAGAGCGTCAGCCTCCCAAATCAACTCTTCTCCTGTCACTGTGAATAATGTACCAGCAGAGAATTTAGCATTTACCCTCATCAGCAATGTCACAAACTTTTCACACTGAGAAAACTCTTTGACATCAACTGATTTTGTTACTAGAGCTGACAGTGAGAGAGAGTATTTTAAGGCTGCCGGGGTGTCATACTATCTACCTTTGTCATCTTGACTGACTGGAAGACAACATATTGTCTTCAGTCATGCCGAGGCACAGCCTTTGTGTTTCCGTCAAATCATTTTTGGCACCAGAGCACGTCAGCCGAGTGCCTAGCTGGGGCCTTGCCACAGCATCCGGCTCTGCTGATCTGCGATGGGATTTGCCGATAATGGTAATGTGGCCCGAGCACCACCTCCCTACACCACTGCCCCCCTCTCCCACCTCCACCGCTGCCCACCAATGAATAAGTAGTCCTGGACAAGACAATAGAAAGCTGATATACTGAGCCAACGCGTTAGGTGTGAAACAGTGTTTACATTTAAACGTTGCCAATTTACTGTTTAAGAACAACAGTTATCAGTCCCATTGAGGCCAAGAGAATTTAATTTTCTCAGTCCAAACATGATTATGGTGTGGCTTAGTGGGTGTCTGCAAATGCTGATTTGTTGCAGGTTGTTGAGGCTGGAATTCAATCAAAGGGGTACTATTGATGAAGTGTATTGCTCTGGCACTAAGAAACTTGTGTTCCAATAGGTATCTATGCTGACATAGACCATCAACATAATTACAAGTAATTACAATTACAAATCAATTACATTTGATTTAACTTTTCTTCAGCAGCAGAATGAGTTTTTTTCCCTGTGTGTCCAGCACCTTCTCGGATTCAACATTTGCATTTAATTGATTTGAAATGAAATGGTGATAATATTGTTGTGATATGCCTACATTGATTAAAAATGTGATTTAAACCATTGCCATTGATCGAAATTTCCCCAGCTGTAAATAACCCCTGTCTTTTTCCGTCATTATTAAATGGTTGTCTGAGGTAAACTGGTAGCAGCTGCCATTGAAGTCTATGTAAGATGTCCCAGGTGGCAGCTGCTACCATGAGGGCAGAAGCAGGTGGCGAGGAGTCTTTGACATTGACTTCGAGGGAAGTGCATATTAATCAGTGTGAAAGAGTTCAGCCTGACTTTCACACTTTCACACTAGGCTGAAATTGTTCCCCTCTTTTCTACGCCTCCATTTGCTATCTTGGCCCTTCTTTCGTGCCAAATAAAACATTGAATATTGCTCCTCTCGCTCCACTGCAAACACACTTTCTTATTAGCTTCGTGGTTTGTGTACTTTGACCTCACTATCAGCTTTGTGGACACACACATACACACACTATGTTATAATTTACAAAGGGGATAGTGCGAGGCACAATGCTACATACCCACACTTTTTTCCTTAAATAGTGGGGTTAGCAAGGGCGATAGATAACCTTTTATATGATATTCCATTCATGACTGCCTTGTAAATATGTCATTTGTGGGCTTATGTGCATATAAAAAAGCATCTAAAAAATATGAGAATTCAATTACATTCCAATGTTGTAATATATCAAACTAATCTATGCCTTTCTTTTTTTTTACCGACACTGAGGTATACAAGGAGAAAGCCGAGGTCAGCAGTATGAACAGTGGAACTCACTAGTATTATTTAGCATTTAACATAGATGATACCTTCACCCAAGGTCAGAAAGTAACACCTGCCACGAGCAAAAAATTTGTCTTCGGCAGATAAATCAAAAAGGGATCTACACAAAGCAGTAGTGTACAAACTTCCACAAAATTTGACATATTATTATGAAAAATTACAGCGTTCTCGGAAAATTGTGTATTAATTATTTTGGCTGGTAAAAAATATTCTTGACAGAGTTTTTGGGGAGTTTACCAGCCCTTGGCAGGCTGAGTCTTCATCCTTCATCATCTTCACCAAAAGCGTTTTTTTTTTCTGGGTGTGGAAAGGTTCGATATTGTATCAAATCAGTTAAATTTGAGATTGTCTTGTGGTGTCATCAGAAAAGGCATTTAGGTTGCGGTGTATCATTTGTTATTGTGGAGAATATACTCAGGATCTCTCTCCCATACCTCGGCTGTAATACTGTGCCATCACAGTGACAGAGGCATTTCAGTGAATGACTTCTAATCATGTCTAATGTTCCATGTAAGAGTCTACCCTGTCCCTGTCCTTCCTCATCACAGAGACCACACTTTGTCAGTGTGTGTATTTGTGCGTGTATAGTGTTGCATGCATGTGGATACGCCTGTGTTTGTGAGTGTGTGTGTGTGTGTGTGTGTGTGTGAGTGAATGTGTATTTGCAAGGCAGGGGTTGAAAGCGTCACATTTGGCTTCTCAGTGGACCATAGAACTGCGACTCAGACTTGAAGTGCTCAGACATCTCTTCATAGCCAGGTCTCTTGGCGCGTGACCTTATTCCCTGTGACATTTTCAGCCATTAATCTACAGACGTATTGTGATGGAGTACCTCTCCTGGGTTACACAGTGCTCATGTCACACCATTTTCTAGATGGCACAGAGGTCACGCAACCCTGTGGTGGTGGCATTGGGACGAAACTTACCTTTGTTTCAATTAGCTCCAAAAGGAGGTCGCTGCTGGGTTATTGACATTTTTCTTGATCATAGCAGCACTGGCACTGGAGTTCTTTTTCATGGCAATGGAAAATGGAAAATGGGCACATGTACTATATTTAACATAAGATAAGATGAAAACGTATTGATCCCTGTGGGGAATTAGATCGTTGCAGCAGCCAAAGTGGTAGGATTCAGTAGGGAAAAAAGACAAACAGAGTATAAGCACAAAGAATATAAAACAAGCAATAAAAACAATGAAAATAATAAACAAGAAATGATAAAGCGATAAAAGAATATAAACCATAATGGGGTTGTATCAACGTATGCTGATGATAATTCTAACATGTATGGGTGGAAAAGGTAAAAATGTGCATCGTATTCACATTGACAAGTCTACAAATGGCCATTAATATGTACAGGCCTGTAGATATGAATTGTAGAAAAAAACACATGTGGATAGCATATGTACAGAATGTGTCATTTGGATATGTGTGTTACTATCCGTCTTTTACAAAAGTTTACCAAGTGTACACAAAAATGCATGGGGATTATTATCTGTTCACAGTATATTATAACAAAATGGTTTTACACTAATAACATCACCTGTTCTTTTTTCCATGAAGCGGTTTGTGTTTTTTTCCAGAAAATATTTCTTTGTTTGACTTTATACCTTGCAGTTGAATGGTTTTCAAAATAGATTAGTTATATAAGGAGATATTTCTGAAATCTGTTTTGACAACGGCATCACTTCAGAGTTGTCAAAAATGTCGTCCGTTTCCTTAAAGCAAAGACAAGGCCTGTAATCTTCACATCACTGAAGATTTCTGAATGTTCCAGCAGAGCAACGTAAAAGAGCACTGAGCAATTATCTTGACAGCTGTGCTACTGTCTTTCCTACTGACCACACTGTTTGTGTATTACAAACTCATAGCTCATACGGCACTCATACGACTTCAAAATTGTTTATTGGTTTCTCGAAGATTTCCCTCTGGAGGGAGTTTAATAGAAGTCCATCAGTGATTTATCATCTCTCGCTGGAGTAATGGAACAACAAGGCAACCTGGAAAAGCAGGCAGATTTAGGCTGTCAGGTGTGGTGCAGTATTTCGGGAGTAAAAGGTTAGGCCTGTCACTAAAACAGGGGCTTGGAACAAAGCTGATGGGTATTTACAGCAGTGACCCCGTCCCCTGCTATTGGCATAGTTTTATCTCAGTCTGCAATAACACTTTATGGATCTGTTGACAGACTGTCTTGGCCAGTCGTTACATGCTGCTCCTCTCTTATCACAATAGGCTGAGATTGCATTAATATTTGTTTTCTGTTCAGTGGGCATTATGGCCAGAGCCAGCACCTTGCAACTCCTGGTGATATGTTTTCCTGATGAATTGTGAAATCAATGCTACCAGTGGAACACTTCAATCCCCAATGTCAAAGTTGTGTCTTTGCATGGAGCATTTATTTTTGTGGTGGCAGCTGTTGCTACAGTTTTTTATAACGCATTGGCACCAACAAACCTGGCAAGTATTTAAAAAGTCGAAAAATCCATCAGCCTAAATATAAGGACATTTCTAACTGCTCAGTGATAGTGTCTTTCTTAATCATAGTCATTTCTTATATCATATTGTGGGTTTTACAGTGTTGTATGTCTTTGCTGTGCTGTGAGGAATGGTTGATAATAAGCTGTTTTACCGAGGTGGGAATGTGCTGGAGCCTGGTCTGTGACAAGGATGGATCCCCTCCCAAGCTTTGTTTATTTGAGTGGAAATGTACAACTTTTGAAAACTACTTCTGCAGTTTATTGCCATGGACACACAGAACATTTGGCACTCTGTCCTGACCCTGCATGTGGGCTATAACCTCCATTTTTTGATGTGAGTATTGACAGGTGGGCCGGAGAGAAAAGCTGCAGTATTACTCCTCCAGCTGTACCATTTTCTCATCTCTGCTTCTGAAATGATGCCGCAACTGCTGTAAGCTTGAAACTGAATTAATAATGAACAAAGGCAATAGGTCTCGGGATCCTATTCTCTCAGGAATCACCTTGAAGTGACTTTGCTCAGGTATTGAAGTGTTGAGTCCAGAAGGAAATCCTCCATATTTACCGCTAGAGTTGGGGGTCTGTCTGTTCCCCATTACTTTGTGAAAGTGTGGTAGCCCTCATTGGTGTTTTATTTTGTTGGACCTCAGATTTGAACTCCTCACGAAAACAAGACTGAGACTTTGTGGCTGAGACTGCTGGGTAATTGTCAGGATAATTAAACTCATGTCCAACAGCAAGTGACCTCTTTGTGTCTTTCCCCCTTTTACAGCAACGCCTTAAAGGAAACATCCTCTCATGCTATGTAGCACTTCTGTCACACCTTTTCATTCCTTTCATTGTCCAGGCCTTTTGTAATCTCTGCAGAGAGACATTTCAATTTTGGTCTGTGTAAGCGTTTGGAAATTAGATTGCTCTGCGTCTGTTTTGTTTTGTGCAAACTAATAAAATATGCATCGGCTGGATGCTATTTAGAGCCCTGCTGATCAATGTGCGTGCCTGTTTTTATGAGAACTCTTAGAAGAGATGCCTTGTCAATCTGTCAGAGATCATTAGCAAGACTCAAGGTGTGATAGATTCTGGCTCTGAGGGGAAAGAAAGTCAGGTAGGCCTGACATTAACATCCTATTGCCAATTTTCCATCTGTCTCGTTGTTACCAATTCATGCTGCTAAGAAATAGATTCACTAAACACAAACTACACATTTCCCCATTCATCACTGCACTAGACTAGCAATTCTGTTTGTTAAAAAGGTAGATATTGAAGCAATGACAGAATGAACCTGTGCATGAGCCCTTTTGCATCACATTGCCTATATGATGCATAGCCTCTTGTTTTTGTTTTTTACACCTTTATTATACCAGGCAAAAATACTTATTCTGATGGGATTAGTTTTGAGAATGATGTCTGATATGTAATTGTTTTCGTAATGTCGACAATACGCACAGGAACTCTGTGAACTGCCTCAAAATTACAGCAGTGGGAGTGGCTTGGCAGCCACAAGTTGCCCCTCTGACAAGCACCTTTGATCTTTTTCTTCTTAAAGATTTTTTTTGGTGTCATCTAATTGGTGCAGGGCTCGTGAGACAAGAATTTTATCCATAAATACATCCATCTTATCAGCCTAAATCATAAAGTCGGGCTGCAACAGAGAAGAGTGTCCCATCTTTTTTCATTGAGATGCTATAGATCTGCCCTATTTGACCAAATTAAATTCTAGTGTCAGTTTTGGTTACTGAGTGGATGTCTTATGCATCAATCAAAACAGTGTGAAAAAGAATGTGTGAAATAACAACTGTCCCCTAAACAGCAGTGACTGACCATTCCTTCCAAAGAAAGCTGGACTCACTAACGTTAGATTGTTTGCCCCTTGTCTCTTTTGTATCCTTTGGTATAAAGCGATCACAGGCCGACCAGGTTGGTAAACATTAGCATCACGTTTCATCATATCTGGCTATTGATGCTTAGTTTTCAAGCAGTTTCAAACAGAGCAGCCAATATGCAAGGTTACCTAGTGCAGCTTTAATGTTTTGGTAGCCCAAGGAGGCAAAAAGGCAAAAATTCCTTCAAGTACCTCCATGTTGATAAAAAAAACAGACCTCCCTCGCCATAAAATGCTGACAGAATCAGAAAAAAGATTCAGATTCAGATGGAACTAAAATCATGAACATGCTATGGTCATGATTACGTTACCCTACTTCTTCCTGTTAAAGTAATCTTGTCTGACACATTCACACCCTGCCCAGTACAACCACAGTCTTGTACTGTTGGCCACTGAGCTGGGGATTAAGTAAGTTTCTTTGTTAAGGGAACCTCAGAGGTAGTTGTTCGGAGAGTGAGAGAGAGTGTGTCTGAATTATATTCAGTACATACACAGTCCTAATAGTAGACTGTTGACTTTACCCTGTAGCTTTCCACTGTAGCATACGGTGTATGGAAGATTTCAACATGTAGCAATTTAAACATACTACATTCAAACTGTACTGCCTTGTATCTGCCGTGTATGGGGACTTTTTTGACGCATGCAACAGACAACATCAAAAATCACAGAAGACACATCAAATGAACAATATAAACAGCAGAAGATGACAAGGGAGCATTGGTTGGAGAGCCTATCTGTCACAGGTGAGCAGGCATTTTACAGCATCATTTTAAATGCAATGTACTGAAACAGCAAGTGATCGACAGGTACAGCACACAGTTTGAAAAAACCCAAAGTAAAAATGGTGAAAATTGAAAATTAACAGTTACAAAACAGCTTTTCTTTGGAACTCGAAGGAGCTTCTATCATCTTTATTTGTATGAAATTCACATTAACTTTGAAATCATACTCGCACTAGGTGAAATGCTTTCAGAACATATATATGCTAGCATATGTCATTTTGTGGATGCTTTTATCAGAAGCACCTTGCATATACTGTGCATTCATTTTTTACCATGGGTGGATCCAGCGGGCATCGAACCCCCAACCTTGCCCGTGCTAGTGCCATACAATGTGAATGCCATGCTTTACACCTTGAGTTACTTTTCTTTTCCTTTTTTTTGCTCTTAGACCTTTATTAGATAAAAGCTACCGCTCTAATTCTCTTGCTCTTTCTGCACATTAAACATCGTAAACTTCTTTGCTTTGTATCCTCTTTCGCTGGAGAACACCTTAAAGGGGAAGGCCGCTGAATTTCAGTATTCCGATGTCAGACAGATCAGTCTGCAAAGCAGCTATGACCATTCAATACTGTCTCCCATGGCCAGAAACCAGGTAGAGGAGTTTGTCCTACTGCCTAATCTTTGATGTCACACAGATTGCTACTCCGTACAGAATAAATTGACTGATCAACTGATAGCAATACTATAGTAATCCACTCATTTGGACATCAAAGTTTAGAAAATCACAAATGTCATGGACAAGCACTTATTTTTTTGGTGTTTGGCTTTAGTAGAGAGGATGAACATACAATACATCATATAATAAATAGTACTGTTGTTTGTGTTCACTGCTGAAAATGAATTGTGTGATATTCTGAAAAAAAAAAAGATATTCATGGTTGGAAAAGCAGTTTATTTGAAAAGCATGATTACCGTAAATTAATCATGGGATATAATCACTATTTCATTACAATGTATACCTAAATATAATCAAACATTATACTCAAAAATGTGAGCTATGAAGCAAATTGATTATTTTTTGGAATTAAATCAGCCATAATTGATGGTGCAGCAGAAGAGATGAGATGTAGGAATTCTAAAATTTTCATGGGTCTTGTACATAGAGTAAGTTTATTTTGTATGTTTACATCTAATAATGTTTCTACTGAGAGAGAATGAGCAATGGCAAAATGAACTAATATTAAAGCAATATCTTAGTCAACAGTCATGCAGACCTCCATAGACGAAATGTAGCTGCCTTGAGAATTCACTGTCATCTCTGGCATTTAGGATCCAGGACACAGAATGAAACAAGAAGTGTGATATATTTTACAAATGTGATTTTCAAGCAAGGTTTTAAAATTGAAACTAAGATAATGGTGCTGATTATGGTCCTCACAGCAACCAGTTTTGTGACTGATCATTCGAGAACTCCTATAGAAAAGAAAGGATGATAATGTTCCACCAAAGTGAAATATGACTGTGTGGCTCAGCTCACATGGAGAATAACTTGGAGGAGGTGTGAATACAGACTGATTGAAAGAGATGCAGCTCATGACAGCATATCAAAGGGTCAGGTTTCTGCTAGCCAGACACAGGAATGAGCTTCTTCCACTGGGATTTCTCCAAAGGGCAAGGGAGGGTGTAAGCTACTATATTGTTGGGATCTGGCCTCCTGATCTCCCAGAGAAATGGAAAGGGAAGTATTGCTGTCCCCCTGACGGTCTACTACATCCCCAGACTTCTGTCTTATCCTTTCAATCAATACCATCCACTGTATGATTGCCTTAATCCGGGAGTAATCTTTCATCTCATGAAAATTAGCCTGCAAAATCACTGACGAGACAGGTTTCACATCTGTGCTTATTGGTATGCCACATGTTGTTGTTGTTGAGTGTGTATGTGCATGTGTGTGTTTCTCTGCAGAGAAACTAATAACAGCTAGTGTATTGCCACAGGTGCATTAGTCACTGAGATCTGACTGGTGTCCCATGGAATTACCTAGACAGCAAGGACGAGAATGAAAAGAAGTATGGGCAGAGAGAATGATTGGCAGGGCTAGTGACAATTAAACTGTAGCTGTTAAGCAAAAGAGCGGATTTGGATCTTGAGAGATGTCCGCTAATGTCCCTGTGCGTGTCAACCTTGCCTCTCTGTCTCCTGTGCCCCTCCAGGCTTAAATGGACAAGTTTTCGCACTGATGCCGACTGTAGTGGGCAATTACGCTATTGTGGCTCCACGTCTGCCGTACTTTACTGCTATCTTTTAATTGGAGGAACGGAGGAGTCATTTTACACCAAGGATGAAGGAGATGTGTTCTACCTGCCTTTAGCTTGCTAAGAATAGAGCAGAATAGAATAGGGATCTCTAGCTGGCTCTGTAATGTGATTTCACCCCAGGCCACAATTTTAATAGTCAGAGATAGCTCTCCCATTGAGGTTACTTTCATTTCACAGGCAAGATGCGTCCTTTGTGCTGGCCCTGCACAATAGGGATGTGAGATTTTGCTGCTTTGCCATTAACGTTACAGTATTTAAAACTTGCCATCATATTTCTAGAGGGTTTGCATTCATCATATCAGTACAAGGCGTACACTCTAACCATATGTGCTTTTTTATAGAAAGTGAACCAAGGATAAAATTTTGGTTCAAAGTAATGGACGATAGAATCAGGTTACAGATGTATTTTTCAACCCCCCCACCCCCATCCACCCGTCCTTGCTTGCTGGAGTAAAATTCCCAAGTATTAACTGCAAATCATATTCAATTTGATCCCACTGCCAAACGACATGCTAAATTATGCATGACTTTATAATTGGCTGGTGGAGGTGGATGTGGGATTTCTTTTGTGCATGTGTGACGTGAAAGGTGAGGTCATGTTGTGTCTTGCAGAAGCAGTGCTGGATGATTTCCAGAGGTCACGTTTCTGAACAGCGGGGAGCTGGTGACCTGCTATGCTGCCTGTCTCTCCTCTCCACACCTCTTTCTCTGCCCCTCCTCACCCCACATTGCCTCATTGTTGCAGCCAATTTACCCTCTGGCCAACAAGCAGAATTTACCACATGTTCTTGCAGTTCTCTTTTTCATTCTGCATAAATGGTCCTAAGATAGTTGCCCTCCTTAAAATGAAGGTGTCAGAGAAGGACATAGTTTTGACCGTAATCTGTGCTTACAGTACTTCACTTTGAAAGCGAAAGGCCAAGCTTACCCTGATTAAATGGTGGTTTCTTTACACCTTTTGTAACTGATGCAATTTCTATCCAAGTTAGAAGGGTTTGCTCAATTGATTTTATTCAATATACACTGACCTTTAGCTGCAATAAACCTGAAAACAGACAAAGCCCTTACCTGTAGTAAAGACCTGCTGACATTTGTAGAGAGACAGAGAACATTGTGAACTTTCAGACACATTGGATAAGATGAGTGCAATTAGGTATTTGATGAATCATTGCATCAAGCCTATATAAAACATTATAAACCATTACTAAAGCTCTTGGATGTGCAAAGAGAGGTGCTAATATGAGCTGCATTACAATGCAGTAATCATGCCTATTTAAAGACTTCTCCAACCACTAATGATCCATTAGCTTTCCTAACTGCATAATGTGCCTTGGGTCCAGCAACAGCCACCTTGCTGAATCCATATTCATGACAATGGGCTCCGGGGGCCTGGAAATGTAGCTTGAAAAGAGAGAGCTACCTTTTCATCAGATGAGTGATTGCAGGTGAAGTATATTGTCATCCTCATCTGCTGAACTCTTAGGAGCATTCTGCTGCAGAGATTAGGAGCCATTGGAGATGCAAAGGAATAAGAAGGTTCTTTAGATAAGGTTAAGTAAATGAGGTTAATTGTGTTTAGCAAGATTGGACGGTATAATTTGAAAATGTAATTGAAGCTGATAACACTTATGATGACTTATCAATGAAAAGTTCCTGATCACTAAAATTTGAACTACTAAAATTATTCATAGACTTTTATGTGCATGAGTAAAGGTCTGTCCATATGCAAAATGCTGATTCTTTCAAATCTGGTTGAGTGACGTTAGCTACACCCACTTCTCATGGCAAAAACAAATTGTGATTTACCATTCTTCTTTGTTCAAGCTGACTTCATGTAGATGAAAGAAATGACTATACTGTGTGACTACATCCAGATTATATCTTTCAAAATGTCAAAGCAATGATTCATGAAATAATTTTGGATTTACTTATAGTCTCTGGATCACGATTGTAAGATGGATTGCAGTTACTTTATTTTTGAAATTTGATGGTCAGTTACAGATGTGATCACGACATCCACTACAGTTGATATGAGTGTCATCTCACTACAGCCTACATTCAGTTACTTTTATGTCCTTCATCCAGGTAATTTAATGCTGGACTGACTGCATTTTTGAAGGAACAACTTGCGCTAGTGATGTTCATTGTACTAATGAGTCTCTTAAAAGCCAACACATGGCCTGCCTACCTTGCCAACTACTGCATAAATGGTGGACATTGCGAAAGATGTCGTGCCAAGGTACCACTGTGGCTGCCTTCCCACTTGCCAGTGTCACAGGTCCCCCTCTCTGTTCTCAAGCAATGCATGATGGGAAGGCCATCTGACAATTCTGGGCGAGTTTCCATGGCACAACATTCTCAGTCAAACTCTAAACTCTAAACACACCAGAGAGAGAGAGAAGGGGTCTGTTAATAGTGCTGTCCTCATATTGTAATGCCATCTGCTGTGTTTTAAGTCGTCTGGGGAGAAACATCAATTTGATGCTGTGGGTTTGAGTGGCCCTTCAACAGCCCACTCTGTCTCTCCACTGTAATATCAGGTGATAATGCCGATTGTCCATCACACTCCTAAAATGTCAAGGTAGTCTCCATAGTTATAAGTCAGTGATCTGACTGCCAAATTTTGTGTTATGAGGCTGCAAGCATTTCAAAAAAACATTGGCTGGAGTCCAATTGTTACAAATCCATTTAGTACAGCAATGAATGCCATAACTCTTACTGATATTGGGCACATTGTCAGATAGTGGATATTTTTGCACTCAGATACTAAAATCCTGACTCTAGTTGACATGCATTTACAAAATGCCGGAAACAGCAATAGCAAAATTTATCTCATACATCAAAACTACACTGTATGATTGTATCAATGCTTGAGTTTAGGTAATATCCAACTGTAATGAAGCTGAGTGTGTGGGTGCTTGTTTGTGTCTATGTGGAGCAGTGATTAAGGCTGATACACAGGGGAAGCCAGGATGAGACATTTATGCCCAAAGCAGCCTCCTAGACCCAGCAAGCCTGCAGCCACACCCGCCAGGCACCAGCGCACTGCTCCCAAAAAACCCAGGGAGAGTTGCTTGGAGGTGTGATAACTTTATTCTTCTTGCATGCTGCTACAATGTGACTTTGAGCACAACCGTTGGTCTTCAATAAAAATAAATGATCCAATCCAGTAATGGAGAGATATATTTTTAAATGACTGCCTCTCTCTGCACATCACTCACACCATATGCCAAACCTCAGTGCGGCAAGCCTGTACATTAGAAAATGCATTAAGGCATAACTACCTGAGCCGTAACATTACAGTATCGATGTGAAAGGATAGTTGCACAATTGAGATTATGAGCTGAAAGTAGAGCAGTTCTTATCAATATTTTAGCTCCATATACCACATAAATTTGTGGTCCCACAGCCTTGTAAATAACTGCCAAGCAAGATGGATAGGGATTAACCCCATTGCCCTTCGTCCTTCTTCATGATAGTTGCATCATTCAAATTGTAGGCTATACCTTTGCTAAATCTCACATCCACTATTTTTCTCCTTTTTCCTTTGTGTGGAAGATATTTCACTCCTCAACTAACTCAAAGGGAAGTGCACAGGGACATTGCAAAAGTGTCGAACTAATAGCACGTTTACTTTCTAGGTCTAAAACATCAGACTAACTCTTTTTGTCATCTCCATCACAGAACTCCGTGGGCAGGGATTGATTGCTGCTCTGCTGATTCCTATGGGCCCGCTGGGATGTGCAAATGCCTTATGACGTGGGGTGCATTTTTAATGTGTCAACAGAGGCCCAGCGTGCAATTACCATGA
>OOFE01013082.1:0-20957 GCA_900323365.1 Monocentris japonica
ACCAGAGACTGGCAATAAATGTGTCTTACACGAAATCTACCTGGTCCTTGCCTCTGTCATACCCGATAGGTAGCAGGAGGCTGCTACACCCATTTATTCTCTTTATCATTTGACCACACAGCCTTGAGGGAGTGGCTCAGTCTCTTCTCAGAGCAAGGCTAGACCAGTTAGCTCATCCTAGCTCAGGTTCCTGCTGATGGATACCAGCATCCTGCCTACTTGTCCTATTCTCCTGGTCAACCTGCTCCTGTCCACTGACGCTTGTCGTTTGTCTGTGTGAGTGAGAGTGCGTGTATGGGTGTGTGTGTCTCATCTGTTCCAGGCTGCAGCTCGGCAGAGTTGGCGTCTGTGTGGTCCCCCACTCCTCGGACGATGCTGACTGAGTGGGCGTTTGCTGTGGACGCTGGGCAGTGCTCCCAGGCTGCAGCTGGGCAGTGTGTGGTCCCCTAGTCCTACGATGACGCTGACTGAGCTGTTGTTTGCTGTGATGCCCCACATCAGATCTGGATTACCCACCCAAATAAACTTTTATGCACTGTGTATACGCTGCTTGCCCAAACTCGGCATCTATTGCATGCCCGACCGTCCTGGTAGGGGGATCCCTCTCTGAGTAGCCCCTCCCAAGGTTTCTTCCATTTTTTCCTAAAAGGTTTTTTGGGAGTTTTTCCTTTCACACGTTGGGCACTGTGAAGCCCTTAGAGACTGTAACGGTGATTAAAGGGCTATACAAATAAAATGTGATTTGATTGAAATGTGTGCAGGATTTGAAATAAAATGATGCAACTCCATGATAGGTGCCTTTGCTTTCCCCACACTTCATTATGAAACCATTTCATACAAAGTGAATGCAGTTTGCTACCATTTCTCTAACCAACTCCACATTTATCCAATAAAAAACACTCAAGGTGGTCCACCTACATGTAAGTCTCAGCACTAGAACAGCTCTCACAGTATAAACCTTATTTGGTAATTTTGACAATTTATTTCCCTGAAGCAAATACTTACATAACATACTGAAACTGGAAACTTTGGGAACAAAGGCGAGTACAACATGTGGCAAAAAGATAAAAATGAATTATGTATTATGACAAAAAACACATTTTATTTTCACTTTGTGAGCGGGCATAGCCAGGAACACACGTTGTCTCTTATCGCATGTCTTCAGTCATTAGGCATCGTCAGGGGCAGTGCAATTCAATATTTCAGCACTTACGCTACAGAAAGTAACAAAGCCACCAGGTCCAAACACTGAATAAAATCTTGCCTTGTCACTGAACTAGTTGTGAGAGCTGTAAATTCATGTCACCATGGGGCTGTTGAATATGCTGTGCGACTTTGCTGAGGCTGTGAATTTGGCTGCACATGTCAAACCATTCTAGAACACTACAAAGATAAAGAGTGGAACTGTTGTCAACATTCTAGAACTCAACATGTCACACTCTGTGATGTGATGTCACAGGTACACTCTGTGTCCGTTCTGCAACTCTCCCAATAAGCATTTAATTTAGGTTATTCAGGGACACAAAATGGTGCGTTACAGGGAGATATGCAACCATGAGTTGAATTATTATCACAGACTATTTATTTAAGGCATTTATGCACTTTATCAATGCTACGGTTGTTTCATCGCCTTTAGTCCCAAACTTGATATATATATATATATATATCTATTAAAAAACCTGAAATTCATTAGTAATTTTTAATTTCATAAACATAAATAAGCAAACATCTGAAGATGATTCATAACTTTAATACTAACTTATAATGCATTTTATTTTTATGGCAACAATTCCATCATAGGCGTCAGTTTTTTCCAGCGGTTGAAATCTCATTTGTAATGAAATTACACTACTACCACATTATTCAAACAGATGTCATTTGACAAAGTCAGTGAGTTAAACTGTTACCCTGGAATATTTTCAACTAAATGTCAATGTTTATGGACAGGAAGTGGAACGGTTGGCTAATATGAAGTGGTTAGCACCATGAGCTAAGCCTATTCTGAGGAAACCACACCATGTTATGATTAGAGGGGTCAGAGATACCTCAAGGCGTTCTCAAAGACCTCTATCTGGCATATCCATACATTTTACTTTTACATTCAGCCATTTATCTGGACATTAGCCGCTATTAGTAATGTTGCAGCCACCATCGCCTATTGTTTGAAATTCAGGGACAGAGCAGCAGTGCAGCACTTTTGCAGTAATCTTGCAGAAAAAAAGGGGAACTCTACATGAATCTGTGAGAGATCACATCAGTGTACAGTCGGGGTTAAGTGATTTTAAGACCGAAGAGTGGGACGACGTGTTTCAACATTTCATCTTCCTCCTCCTTCAGAGATTCAGTGACTCTCCAGACTGGGTGAGACCGATGCAAGGAGTAATGACAGAGAGAGAATGGATATCATTGGATGTAGTTGAACTACTTTTTTAAAGCACTGTTAGTTTTAGAAACTGCACGATATACAGTGGTTAAAATTTAATTCAACTTTCATTTTGATGTAGTTTGGTTGAAAAAAAAACAAAACAATTTCCTCATTACTGGACGTGGATGAGTATTTCATGTTTCAAACTCAACTTATTGAAATGAAATGAACTTTTATTTGGCGCTTACCCATACATGCAGTGAGTGGTGCATATTGAGAAAGACCAAGTGGTTTTCACCTCCTGTACTCAGGGCCACCGACAAAGCCCTGTATGACACGTTAATACCGCACAGCCCACCCTGTGCATTGAAAAATGGTGTTGCTTTGACTGAAGTGAACTAGAGTGATAAGTATGAGAACACCTGTATTTTACATTGAACTTCAATCGCCATATTCCATCCAGAATAATTAGCCATCTGTTTCTTTGCAGATCCCTCTAAGGGGCGGAGCCCTGGAGCATGTTCATGAAACTCCACAGTAACGGCATTGTGGCACGAAAAATCTGTGGCTCGTTATTTTGAACTTATTCATACATTTACCGAGGCTGTGATTACTGTAAAGGAGACACATTACCGCCGCCTTAGTCTCAGCAATAGGTGACAGCCAATGAAATTCAACATGTTAATTATGTGCTCCATATTTAACATCCACACTGATTGGCCAGATAGAAGAGACCAGACCAGGACATTTTGCCTTCAAAGTAAAGGCGCAAGATTTGTTAGGCCTGAAAAAAAGAGCAAGTATTAGAGTGTATTTTTATTTAGTTATAGTAATAGTAGTATGCATGTAGTATAGAAATTGCCATATGAGCATATTCAAGATGGCATATATGCAGGACAAAAATATATAAAGACATTCTCAAACCTATTCTAGACAACTTGGAAGGGTGTCTACTAGCTTCAAAAAGTCTATGTTGTAAATAATGAAACTCCAAAAGACTATGCAGATGATATGAAGTGATGAAATAGCATTGATATGAAGTGATTAAAAAAAATCTATTTTTCTCCAAAAGTTACAATCACCAAAACTGCTGGAGGCAAGTGAAAATGCATTTTGAGAATCACTTAGTGATTAATAGCCATATTATTCAAAGACCATTAAGACAATCTTAATCCTTTATACTGCTGACACAGCGAAAATGCTGATACAGAGCAGGGATGAATAGGGGCATGATCAATTTACACTGATGTTCTTTTGTTGCATTTTTTATACTGCATTGAAGAATGCACAGGAGAAATAATACATCTCTTATATGACTTTAAATATGTCTTGTGGACAGCTGTAACGTTCTTCAAGGTCCTTGGAAACCACATCACTGAGGAACTCACATGGATCTGTCATACCTCAGCACAGCTTGAGAAGCTTGAGAAGTCTGGAAAAAAGTCAACCTGTCCTCCAAAATGCTCATCAACTTCTACTCTCTGGGCATCACAGCCTTGTGCAGGCAATGCACAACCTCTGACCACAAGGTGTCGCAAAGGGTGGCGTTTTAGTTCGGCAACGTTTCTCAGAGGCAAAACTGCTCAGGAGTCAGAAATAATCTGGCAGATGAAGTTAAACCTCAACGGGTGAAGCCAAAGAACCACAGCCAGCTGGCTAAGTAACGTTAGATGGAAGCCCAGTGAAAAAGAGAAGGGGTTAGAGATTATGAAGCCTAGCGCTCTGCTACTAACTGAAATTTAGCCATACCAAGTCATCTAAGTTAGCTAGTTAGCAAAACTGACCTTCCAAGTTCAAGCTAGCCAATATCAATAAAGTTGAATTGAATGTTAAGCTGTATGTTAACTTGCCATTGTTTTGTTGGCTGCTATAGGTCATATACCTTGAGTTTTCGTTCAGCACTGAATTTAATGTGAGACTACCCGCAATGTTTCATGCTGTGACTTTAATAATCACCTTTTACACAGTTGGTGGAATATTTACAATTCTGTGGCTTTACACAGAGGATTGGTCTGGTTGGGTTTTTTTACTGGGTTGAACTGTAGGTCAGAGCTAGGATGACATCCTTACTTTCCACATTAACCTTTTCATCTTTACACAAAATCTAATCCTTGATCAGAGCCACCAATTTCCCAGTGCAAGTGCTCTGTGCAAAGACTTTACACGTTACCTTAAACCATCCAATTACATGGTGTTTGAGTGACACGGCATACTAAACGTGACAGTCACAATGAAACATCCTTGGTCCTGTGTGTAATTCTTTCAGTGGGAGAGAAGGCTGTGATGCAGTGGTTTGCCAATCCACTTATTGAAGCTGCATCGCATTCACTCTGAAAGCAGATTGAGAGTTCATCGGTGTGCAAGTCACATACAGTGACATCATGCTGAAGTTATTACATCACACAGAGCTCTTTCTTCCCCCTCTGCTTCCCTATGAGAAGAATCTCATTGAGACTCCGTGAGAGAAAAACACGATCATGTTCTTCAATCTAGTAAACGTATATCTGCATTCATTGAAGCTTATTTTTAAAGGGAAATCTGTAGTAATATTACCAAAGGTGACAGAACAGAAGGGGAAAGGCATGCTACAGTTCAAAGGTCATGGACCAGATTTGAACCCACAACACTTTGGTTACAAAGTAAAGCACTTGAGAACTGCTGGGAAAAGAGGAAGCCTATGTTCACTTGTTTTGGTCTATCCTGTCGTTCTGTTTGTCCACTTTTTATCTGTTCCAAGATGTTTCATAACTTTGTGTTCACTTGCCATTTTGAGAATGACAAAATCGTATTAATGCTGAAGCTTTGTGATTTATGGATGCAAATATAGGATGATAATTGGTGTGATAGAAGGCAGAGAGAGTTCCCAGTCTGCTCTCAATGATGGCTTTCAGGTTTTGGTCCAGCAATACTTATTTTGCGTACAGTCGTGAACAGATGGCCACATTATTGTCGTGCATGATACATATTGAATTTCTATTAATTTTGGGAATATTTGCGACCAGATGATCTCACACCTCTGTGCAGAAGACCTATTAAAGCACTTTATATTTTTCTTTCCCCCACTGTTAGGTGGTTGGTCCTTTTGGTTCATTCAGATATTCCTCAGCCCTGCTCAGCTTTATTTCAGCCTCTTAATATTGTGGTTGCTAAAGATAAGGCATTTTCTCAATACTTCCATATGTCTTCAAAATTTAATCTCTGTAAAGTGTTCACTCCCCATACTATATTAGGATGATTTACAGATGGGTTTAATGATACAAATGAAAGAAGACCTAGCTAATATCAAAACAGTCTGCAATCTCATCCCATTGGATATATTTGGAATGCTTCTAAATGTAATTTTATAAGACGGGCCTCTCTTCTCCAGGAGTAATGACCATGTCTTCATAGTCTTCTGTCCAAGTTTTGTCAGTATCAGTTGTCAGAAATGTTTAATCATCATCCTTATTCTTATAAACACTCGGTTAAGAGTGTGGTCAGGGTGTATTGCGTCTGGGGAGCACTGTTTTGGTAGTGGTCATATGTCTTGGATCATAGGAATTTCATGGCGGTCACGCAGCAACAGCCATTTTCTTACAGCTGTCCCGCTATAATCCAAACTGTAAGAATACAGCCTCTTAAAAAATGTCAACATTTAAAGTTGAAATGGTTATTCACTTCTGGGGCTTTTAAACAGACCACCCCAAGCTTGGGTTGTCAGTCAGTTTGAACTGAGATTGCGTCGTCAGAGGGCATAAAGTAATAGTTTGAAGAGTTTGACACTTTCAAACTCACTCCATAAAAACTATGACTCTTCAGATGCTCATTTTGATTGTTCAAAGAATCAAACTACGTTAAATAACGTTTTGTATTCTGCCATTGGAATCTCATTGTTAGTTTGAACTACTTGAACAATAAACAGTGTTTTGCTGCCTGATGTCTGAATATGAAAAAGAGTGAATAAATAATTCAGGGTATTTTTTATATTATTAATATATTTATATCTATCTGATGAGAAGACAGAAGTTTGACCTTGTCTTCATAGAGTGCTTTAGCATACCCTACAAATGTTTCATTTAGTTGAAGGAAAATTCCACCAGAAAGCTTCATAACAGTAGGACAGATTGCCGCTGTTCCCCGAGTAGAACAAATGGAGCAAATCAACCATTTCTATTCACAGATATTTGATGAATGTGAGAACTACAAGTAGGTCTGAACGAAGCTCTGCTAGGATTTTCAGTAGCAACAGCAAATGAAGAGTTTCATTCCACAGTTGAGATAAAACAACAAACTTACAAAACAAAGTAACAAAAGTTCCTAGAAAAGTTCTGAGCCATCTTAATGCCTTTGCTTACAACAAAGCAATGGATAGAATCAGCAGCGTGATCAGTGTTTTCTGAACATCTAAGCTCAGCTCACAATATTCATTTAACATTGATTAATTAAACTCAATACACCCTCAGTGCACAAACCTATAGGTTGTAGTTTCAAAAGATAACCTGGATGGGGAGGACTGCATCATAATGACATCATCCATCCCTAAAAAACAAATTCTGCAAGTATTTGATTGTATTTGTATTTGATTGTTACCAAATGACAACCTCAAACCTACTCTATTACTACTCTACTCTACTCTACTCTACTACTTAACCTACTCTAGAGCTTGACAACCTCAAGCTCTACTTACTAGGACAGATATGGTTCCATGGTGGAGTGCCTTTGAAGCCATGGGCTCCTAATCCTCATATGTTCCTCAATGGCCTTTTTACCCCTGCAGCTGATAGGCCAGAGGCTTGCCAGAGATAATATGGAGTAGTTGTGAGTGTTTCCTGTGGTTTCTGTACCATTCTGTTTGATTGTTGTTAAAACTTTGAACTTGTATTGATGATACTGCAGACTTTGCTTTAGTCGTCATGTCTGGCATTTCATACCGATAGCTATGGGATTAAAGTGGAGCTTTTCTTGATGATGTTGACCTTTGCAGCTGTTTGATGTGTTTTTTGTTTGAATTGTTTGACTTCCTCACCACTCATTGTGACTAACTTTCAGTCACTAGCAATTTAATGAATACTTCTCTGGAAGCACATTTTGCTGTTTATTGGCTGGATTTGTATTTGTTAGTTTATCTCGTGTTCTGTTGGGAAGCATTGGGCCTGGATAGGTGACCAGATGACCACACGTTACAAACGAGAGAATAAACAAACGGGAAAACAAAAGCAAAGATGGCCACCGGGGACAAGTGCTTGGTTGGCGTTGCTAATTAACAACCTTTTCAGTGTAATAAAATGCTTCCTCCAAAAAATGGATCCATAACTCTTATGACTCATCTAATTAGGTAGGAACTCTGTGTTCCTTACTCACAACTTGTAGAGAAGGTGGCTTTACCCGCCAAATGAACCCTCGAAACCAAAGTAAACATCTGCCTGAGTAGAACTGGGAAACATGCAAGTCAACAATATTAGTTAAAAATAACTAAAAAGGACCTCAAATTACTTTGTGTGTGTGTAGAATGGAATAAAACTGGGTATAACAACTCTGCTAGACTGAGAGTAAACAGAATAGCAAAGGCAAAGAAAGGAAAGGTTGTCTATTTGCAATGTAAAGCAAGTAAACTGAATTGTATTGACTGAATCTTTATTCCAGCCAAATTCTGTCTGATTTGGTGTGAACTATTTCACTTGAGCAATATTCTTGCTCAGGGAAGGAAAGGAGGAAAGGAAGGCAGGCTGGCTGAAGGGAAGGAATGGAGTCGCCTGTATTTAACAAGCAGAATCCATTACATAGTGATTTAACAAGGGGTTTGCCATCCCCCCGTCAGCCTCCTTCAAATCATTGCCTGCGTTTGACCCAGATGGTTGTTATGCTTTCCCAGTCAAGTCTGCCATTTAATAATCACATTAACAAATATTTCCCCCTGAGTATATAATCATTCTAATAGTTTAGCTGCCAGGCAATCTCCACAGTCATGCATCCCGATTTCTGCGGTGGCTCCATGTTCTGCGTCTCACAAACAAACACAAATTAAAGTAGAGGTTCAAAAGACTCTGAAGGTATCAGCAGTCTAACTGGCAAGGATATGCACATAATTAAGGGCTAAAACATAAAAATTCTTTCACGGTGATGGTTAAATTTTTCATACGGGCTGGCACAAAATGAGGTAAATTACATCAGCAAAGACAGCTCATTAGTCTCAGTGAATGATGAGAGCACTGCTTAGGGCTACAGTCCCTCTGCAAAGCCATGTCAAATATTCAAGCTGAAGGAAAATAGCCCTGCACCAAGCCACGCGCTAGCTGCTGATGTAGCTTAACAACAAGTGTACTTCACAGTTGCTGGTTACATTTCCCTGACAACAACATCATTAGATGGCTTTCAGGGCTCATCCGTATTTCCTCACCAATAGTTCATCGGCATCTCATGTCGAGCATCTGACAGCTCATGTCTGTCACTCACCCAGCTTCTTCTGATTTATTTGACACATTGTAAACCCTAGCTTTAGACACAGTATCCCAATACCTAGTGTGTCTATAGGATGCATTGTGTTTGTAGAAGATTTAACAAGGTTTTTTGGTGCATTTATTGGAGAAAAATTGTGTGGTCAAATTCATTTTTTGTAAAAACAGATATTTGTTGATGAAGACGTTAAGCAGTTGCTGACTCTTGTCTGCTTCTAAATATTTCTGTAAGTCCCTAAAATAATCCAATATTTGCCAATGTTGAGGTTCAGATCAGCTTGCTGTGTGGGCTTGAGCTAGTGACATTTCAGCACACATAACATATGACAACCTTAAAAATGAATCAATGTGTTAATGGACCCTGAGGATCAGTCATGCTGCTGCAATGCCACCACATCAATTTCATGGGTCCTATAATTTTAGGAATTTGGGAATTTACAGTAATCCTAAGTGACTAACAGTAGATGAGCGGGTAAAGGTTCAGCGTGTTGCTCAGGGATTTGCTCTGTTGTTAATGCAGCAGGGATCAAACCTGTGACGGTGGGCCAAGTGGTACATACTGATGATGTATTCATTATTATTTTATGTGGCCTCAGTTTCATTAGAGAGGGGACTGATGGGAGAGAAAGGGAGGGGATGGCACAGATGAGCATCTATGCCATCCCCTCCCTCAGATTAAATGTGAAAGTAAAGAGGACAATCAACCAAGAGGGAACCATCAATTAATAAATGAATACAGGTGAACAAGAATTACATTGATTCAAATGGATTCAGCAGCTATAATTGCTTGTACCAGGACTTCAACATGGTGGTTGGTGCAGGCAATATTCATTCACAAAGGGTGCTAGAGAGAGTCAAGTGGTGTCAGTTGCACAAAGTGTGTGTGTGTGTGTGTGTGTGTGTGTGTGTGTGTTTTGTCTACACGCATCTCCTGTCCTATTTATCTCTTTCACCATCCTCTTTATAATCTCATTCTTCTGCAGATATACAGAGAGATAGATAAAGCCATATTGAGTGAAAGTGAGTGAGAAAATTTGAGACTGAGAAAGAGAGGCACTGAATGAGAGTGAGTGAATGAGAAAGAAAGAAAGATAATATGCAAGAGGGAGAGAGAAAAAGAAAAAGAGAGAGGAAGCTGAAAGTGATTTGAAGGGTCAATATTTATGGAGATGTGTGAGCTGTGGAGAGCTGCTATGAAGGGAGGAAGAGCTGAGGAGATAGGGAGGAAAAAGGATGGATGGAAGCAATGGAGGATGGACAGAGAGAGGATAGACAATACAGGATGAAGGAGAAATTGAAAATAGGACAAGAACTAGAGTGGCAGAGTACAGTAACGATGCAGAGACAGAAAGTGAAGGAATGGCATTACTGATTTTCCTTGGAGATTTTCAAGCCCCTTCTCCGCTGAGCTCCATTTCTCCAGATTTTTCTCCCATATTTTGGCAAACATGCAAAAAATAAATTTGTGTTTGAAGAAAAACAAATACGCCCACAGGTTTCAGTCATCGTGGAAGGGTAACTTTTTACAAGAAATTAAAAGATGCAGTTTCTGTACTATATTGTCATTGTTATTTAAGTATACGTCACCAGAATGCAGGAAATAAATCTCTGAATCTTCACACTTTATGTGGAGGACACCCAGACCCCCTGCTTTGGTTTTGAATACCTCCCAATGTTTGTACTGTCAAGGTTGGCAAGTATGGGAATGACAACCAGAGAGAGAGCATGAGTGAGCTCTCTTCACTCGCTCGCAAGCTGAAAATAAACAAGATGAAGAAGGAAAAAGGCAGACTGGAAATAAAAATAAGAACAAGGGAGGGAGCAAAAAAACAAGAAGAGAACAACTTCCAAACAGAGCAACGGCAGAGTCATACCATACGACAGTCTGTCGATGAGTAGCCATAGCAATCCCCTGGTCTGAATCTCGTTAGTGTTAATTGGGCTGAGTCTATCACCTAGACAGAAGGGCTTGGCCACAGCCATGGCTGGGACATATGGCCAGCAGCATGACATAGCACATTGCCAAAAAGAGGGATTACCTTCACAGCGATACGGGTAATCACAGAGCATGCTCTCATAAGGACAGTGAGGACAGAGCTAAAGAACTGCAGCACAGTGTAGTGTACACATTGCTTGTGAAGTATGTTGCATGGTAGTACACTATATTACAGATATTGCTTTAACTGAAGCATGGCTAATGAGAGTAAACTATAGAGTAGGGGTCATCACAAAGCATATTCTCATGAGGAAAAGGGACAATTACAACATTTAAAACAATAAAAAGATTGTTGTGTAATATAATACAGCTCTGTGAAGTAATTTACATTATGGTCAGCAGAAAAATGATGATAAAAATGTAATCACACTGCATCGTCTCATGAGGACAGAGATAAGGAATGGCAGCACTGTAGAAAATAAGAGCACTGCACCATATGGAGAGGCGGGGAAAGCAGGAAAACATGCTAGCAGGGTACATACTCTTCCCCAGCTTGTACATATCCGTCTAATTTGTACTTTTGCCCACTTGTCATGATTAGTCATGTTGACTTTGAGGTATTTGGCTGTCTCCACTGTCAACAAACAGTAATAAGTAATAGTTAAAGAGAAGGTAGCCTTGCAAGCATTTCTAGCATGCTAGCTGTATGCTACAGCTACTGTATTTGGATGGTTGTTTGTAACTGGCCACTCAGGTTCAATTCCCAACTCATTTCAAGAAGTTTTGCGGGTGAAGTTTTAATTTTTAGCCTGATTTTTTTCTGATTTTAACTATAACCATACCCTATTCATAAGTTGTTTTATTTGCCTTTGCACATGATGAACAGGTAAAAATGGCGCGTCCAGTTCATCCTATTGTCAAATAATCCTTTTGTGGTGGTGAAGGAACGTAATCTTCAGGGTTTGTGTCCACCACATGTAATATGTGTTGCTTTTTCACCATATTGATGCTCACTCTGTAACTGTATGAGAAAGGCATGACTTAAGATCATTTTCATTTACATCTTTTTACTAACATGTCACCTTACAGAGCGAGCAATTGATGTGTTGTAAAAGACGTTTTGGAGTGTCTGTTGGTCTGTTAGGACTGTATTGGAGAGCCACACCCAGGCAAGCAACATGTATGAAGTTCTAAAGGGAAGCAATTTTGGTAGGAATCAATAGGTATGATAAAAATAAGAAATGTACTGCAAAAAGTGCTGCAAAACAATTGTGTGCTAACACTTTTTAGTTGCTCAGGGGTATGCACTGTTGGACTAACAAATACTCACACATCCAATCTCAACACCATCTAACCGCTAATTTGCTCCACCAGCACTGACAAGACACACAGAGCCCAGCTGTTACTGAGTAATAATTCACAGACCTGCATAGGGCACTGACTATACTGCTGATAGCAGTCAACGTGCCAACCTAAGATATGTTATAGACTTTAGAAAGGATTTGCATTGCTCAACACTTGGAGCTCTCCAACACCACATCTCAGAAAAGTGGTTGGGGAAGTTGCTCTGGCTCTATATATTAATTTATTACACACAAACATCTATTTGGACAATGTTTATACCGCCAGAGCACATGCTTTATATATTGGTAAGTAGGTAGTTTATTAATCCCCGGGAGGGAAATTTCTTTGTGAGCACACAATAGCATGTCATGCACGCAAGTTAATACTTCCTTTCCCTACAGGATGTTTTCTCCAACCTTTGTTGGTTGTAAATGGCAGCTGATGTTATTCCTCAAATGTAGAAAGAATTTAAGTCAGCCGATGAAAAGAAAAAGTATGCCAGATGTTGATAACCAAATCCATGAAGACATGGCATGGCATAGATTATTCCCATGTGTACAGCCCTACAAATAGACACAGTTGTGCAACTTGTATGACACCATTTTGATGCTATTTATGAGACAAAATTGTAAAATGTGAAAGAGGGAGATGTAATGAACCATGAGCGCATCGAGGACCTACAGATGACGGCTTCCACTGAAAAAGAAGCTGCCGTGTTGAGGTGTGCAAGCAATTTCATTTTCAACATATTTGATCAATTGTCTCAACAATTTTGAGTGAATAATTCCTACACAATGTAAGTAGTTCCCCACTCTGTACACTCAAGCTGTGTTTTCCGTCATGTATGTTCATCCTAGTCTCTGTTGCATTAGCTCTAAAGTACATGCTCATCAGATCTCCCTTGGCTGTGGGACTCAGCTTGATTTTGCTTTATTGTATTGCATTGCCTTGCCTTCTGGCTTCCTTGATCTTGTCTTGACAGTAACGCTGCACCTCATCAGGGTTACTGGAATTTTCTCTGAACACAGTGAAGTTTTCTTCTCATTTTTTATGTCTTGCATCCCTGGAGATAAATTGTATTGTGTAGATCTATAATGTTTATTGTGCCTGCATGCTTGGCCTTTGGCTTCCATCCTTCAAGACATTTTCACAACCACTTAAGACAGAGCCATGCAGTGAAAACCAAAATGATCAGTAGGACCAAAAATGAATCCAAGACCTGGACCTAGAGAGGAGTAGGTCTTGCAACACATTCATCTTCAGTCTTCTACTATCTGCAACTGAGCAGCTGTGCTCACCAAGGCCACCTTATCAGGAGGTTTCGGCAGTTACTTGTTCACCAGATTTCCAAAGCCAGTCACAGGATTTGAACTGGCAACCTTCCGGTCACAAATCTGCTACTTTGACCTTTAACCTCACCTTTCACTTAGTCACTTAGTCTGTCAATTTGCCTCCACTGTGTGTGTATGAAATCTCATCAGGTACGTGAACACAAAGACATAATGGTCAGATAGAAACCACTAAAAATAGAATGAGATATTTTATTCAATGTTTATTTGATTCTGTTGCGACTGGCCACAAACATTTTCACCACAGAGGTATAGTGTAATGGGATGACTGTTGAACTCAAGTATATTTTACTTTATTCTTATCTTTTTATCAGTCTGTGATTGGTTGTCATGCAGTCATCAATCAACCAGTAGGTCACTAACATTTTCATTTTTCTCCTCCTCTCTTCAGCATTCCTCAAGGAGTGGCTGTTAATGAAAGTTGACCAAATACATTCTTATTTACAGCGATAGCCTGGAGGGGAAGTTGCAGGGGTGGGAAGGTTATTCACACTAACAGCTGGGAGCTGCTAAGTACCACCACAATGCTGTTTCACTGGTCACTGATCAGCTCCACTGGAGCTGTGGGAGGTTCAAGGCCTTGCCTGAGCAATAGCCGAGGCAGGAAGAAGCATTTATCCCTCATAACTCAGAAGCCATACGAGGATTTGACGCAGTGACTTTCCTTTTGCAAGCCGTCTTCTCTGTCCATTCACTTGTGTCATAGCAGAACAGTTAAGCGTGTGTAACCGGTGCTATTCTGCCCAGTCGACTGGCGTTAGTCTTCTGAGTTGTGTAGTGACAGCAGGACACTGGATTTCTGTTTAGCCGAACCGGTGGTGTATTTATTCCCCAGAATGGATGGAGTGACAACAAAAGAAAGGCCGAGTGCATATGCTACAATAAACAATAAAATCTGTATTTTTGTAACAATACATCCAATGAATTCAATCACTATTAATTTGAAAAAAACCTAATCTGGAATAAATTTCAAAATTTTCACACCACCGTATTATTTGTATTGTATAAGAAATAGAAAAATAGAACAATAACAATAGCATAGAAAAATACAATGTATGCAAAACTGAAAATAATAATCTCATACAAAATAAAAAAAAAAAAACGAGAGCAATAAACAAACACACCTGGATGGAGTGACAACAAAATAAATCTGCACATTAGTTCTCACCGGCAGATCGGCTGACTTCATATCCTGCTCACTGCAACAAGCATGAATTAAACTCACAATTTATAGTGAGTTTGTACTTTGAACAAACTCACCTCTCCTCAGAAAGCTATCGTCAGACTGAGGGAGAGATGACGTCACAACATATACCAAAATAAAATAAATAAAATGCTCCCATGAATAAACTTCCGAAAACATTAAAACAACAAGAATGAACCAGGTGGGATTTTAGGTGAAATTCATTACATGATGTTATCTCTGCTACACATGCAATGGCAGATTTATTTACTTCTGATGGATCCTGACTCTTATTGCTGTGACCTTTTGTAGCTGTGCATGAGTTGTAATTTGTAATAGTAGTAGTCTGTTACCAAGAACCATCACTGAAACAAGTCTTACTATCTTCTAAACATCTGAGACACTAAACTAAACTGAAAGGCGTGAAGGAGTCCCCTTCTAATTCTTCGATCATAATTTCGTTAGTGAAGGTTTGTTTTGACATCTTGTGGACTTCATCAAAAGATGATGTTCTTAGACATTGTTGATTATAAACATCTAATAAACATCTTTGTCTTAGTGAAATGAAGATACAATAATTACATGAAACTTTGGTTTCTTTGCAAAGCATCTCATTCCTTTCAAGGCCCTGGCAGAAGCAGGGACATTTCTATGGGCACTTTTATTCCTATGTTTAGACTCTGGTTTATGGATGAAAGATGAACTGGATATTATGGCACACAGTGGGAGAGTTGTGGAGAGGAGGTGGCTTATTTACAAACAGATGCTACTCCATAATGACTGTGGCAGTTCTTGGCAATCGTGCGTGTGCGTTTGTATGTGTGTGCTGTGGTTCTCTTAGTTTGTAGGCTACATACTGCAGGCGGCTGTCACTGATTGCTAGTTTGGAAACCATGGGCCACACAAGATCAGATGGTGTGTGTGTGCACTTGTATTTGCTGTGAACCAAGATTTTCTTCCAGCATCTTGGCACACTGACGCCTGATTGATGTTTTATTATAAAACAACTGCATTTTAATTTGTAATAATACTACATCCATCATCTGCATCCTGTTGTGCACTCTTGACGTGTTAAAGACATCTTAAACTTAAACTTTGCAAATACGTTGAGTTTGCTGCAGAATCTCAGCGAGACAGACCGTTTTCCTTTCGAGTTTCAGCAGGTGACGTTCTGTTATCAGCTCATTATTTCTGTTAAGCTTTGAAGAGAGAGAGAGAAAAGGGGGTTTTGTTTTTTGTGATATATTTTCCCAGCTAATGAATTCTGACCTTTTCGATGTTTGCTTGTCCCTTTTCCCGAGCTGTGCTGAGTTTTGAAACAGAAACGTCACCTTGTGTAAAGTTTTAAATGAGTTGTGTTTTTGGGTTCTTCCTGAAAACATGTCATTAGAGGTACAAGAGTGGAGTTTTTTTCTCTGCGTGAATGTCTCTTTGCTCTCTCTCCTTCACTTCATCCTGCTCTTTCCTCCCTGTCTTTCTCTTTGTTTTCTCTTTCTCGCCCCTTTCCCTTTTTCTGAGCCTCACCAGCTGGGGGGGTGAGGGGGGGAGAAATGGTGATTTATCTAATTGGCTGGGATTGAAAGCAACGTTAGACACACATGCAAACCCTGCTTAACCTTCTTCGAGGCTTTCTAAAATACATTTCTCTCTGTCCTTGATGCCCATCATGAGCACTCATTTACTTTACGCTATTTATTTTTAACCCACACTTACAGAGATGAACCTGAATGCTAAACCGCTTTTCTTTCAGTCATGAATAAGAGCATAAGAGCTGTAAATGAGTCGTGAACCTTTGGTCTGAACAGCTTTGGTCTATGTTTAAATGCAGGGTCAGTCCAAACATTTAATGATGATCCACTAACAAGCTCCTGAACTGCGCTGCCTCGTAACGAATGACATACTGAAATGACTGATTTACTGCTTAGTTCAGTGGGCGGAGGTGGTCCAGTGGTGCTTAATGGGCTGAGCACGGCACTAACGCTGCCAGGGTCAGGGTTCACGCCATGATAAATGTATGCACTTACGGTACTCTAACATACCTTGGATGCAGCTTTTCTTAGGGTGCGATCACACCGACACTTTCCTTTGGTTTGAACCGGAGTGGAACATTTTATTTTGTTGTATGTGGTTCGTTTAGGGCAGCGGTCCTCAAATCTGGTCTGTCAGGGTTTTCTATCCTACCAGGTAGTTAATTGCATTCACTTGAGGTGTAACTCAGTCCTTGATTAGACAGCCAGAATGAAAACTACCTACCAGCAGTAGTCTGGACCCAGAGGACCAGATCTGAGGACCGCTGGTTTAGGGTCACATAACATGGGTCTTGTGCCAAGGATTTGGTCAACATCATCATACCAGATGAATTCATATTTTTCTATCACCTGAGCTTTGCCACAGAGAATCACACACATTTCTTGACTTTCACGCAGCGTTGTTCTTTGAAATCCATTTTCCATTTATATGTTTACTTTTAAAACAACAATTTCTTAGTTATATAGTTGCTAAGAGGCAACCTTAATAAGCAACTGTTTGCTACCAAGGGAAGGAGGCCAGGAAAGATGGGGGTCGACAATAGGGGCACTAAAGGGCCACCCACCCACTCACCTGACTGCACTGCAAGAAGAACACAGGAAAAGAGTTAGGTGCAATGCACACTCACATGTAGTGCAGAAGGGAAGGTTAGGGGACTGCATTGGTTACAACCTCCCCCATGGTATGACCACCATCTACTCGAGGAGTAATCAGGCCTAGTGTCATACACTTGTGACAGAGTGTAGGAGAACAAAAATAAAACCAATCTCCTGTCTATGGCATTCAGCTACAACATGTTAGAATCAGGAGGTTCCAGCACAACAAGGGAAAATGAGAAGGAGAAGATCAGCTACTGCAGAGTACCCCTTTAAAAAGGGAAACAAAAGTTACCCAATAGTAATCAACACTTGCTGATACTAGACAGTTAAGAGGAATGCTACATTGCAAGCAGTTCACACAGTTGCATAGTTTTTGATCACGTTTCAATATGCCACCGTCATACCCAGGGTTTTACTAGTACCAATCCTGGAGGCAGCAAGATGATGGTTTAGAAAGACACAGGGGTACTTTGGAAATGTAAAGCCTTTGAAAGATGTTTTAAATTGCTTATTTTTCCATGCACAACTTCACTATCAGGGAGAAGACACCAAAAAGCATTAACCCCCTGCCTCCATGTAGCTTGATTAAAGGGGGAACCAAATTGGAGTAACTTACAACACCAAGTGTGTGCCAATTAGTTGGTGTGAACCACAGAACTTAAATAGGGATGTCTCCCTGCTCCAATAGGACTTCCAATAGGACTGGCTCCTTATACCCACAAAACCTTGCATTTTGGGGTAATTTCCTGTAGTTTGCACGGATTATGTTCTCAGTCCTAACGAACCATGTCGCAGTTCGCTTGGAGGATCGAGACCAGCATTTTGAGGAGTCTTGGTGTGGTTATTTGGTGCCACTCAAGTTAGAATGGTAACAAACTAAAGTAAATGCTCCAGAGTTTGAATAAACCACTTCAAGCATGCATAGTGCAGAGCCTAACCCTAACCCTTTATATTACAAGCAAGTAACTAACAAGGAAATGTCCTGTACAAACTGACAGTATGGTGCAACTTCTTGTGATTAGCTTGCAGCTATTTTCCAGTCAGTTGGATAAATAGCAGCTTTATTTCCCAAACCTCAACCAATGTAGTTGCAGTCACAAGAGTCACAAGGAGCTGGAGCCTATCCCAGCATACACTGGGCAGATACCCTCGACAGGTTGCCAGTCCATCACATTGTCCATCACACTGAACTTGTTGCATGTCACACACAAGCCCGATGGCTGAAACAACAACCAACAACAGCTGCAGCATACGTGGAAATCTGTAGCATTGTAGCCTTGTAGCCTACAATACAGACTGGGTGGACAAAATAAAACACAAACAGTGCAATCCGCATGCCACTATAGCCTGAACTTTCTAGCCTGAACCTGAACACACACACACACACACAGTGGCTCAGTGGACCCGATAACACAAATTACCCTCAACAAAGTGGCCACTCAGCCATCCTTGTCTATGGGTTCTTAAATGTTTTCAGATTGGAAGCCAAGTGGTTTAGTCCATTTAAAAGAAAGATTCTAGTATTTGTGTCACCAGCACATCTACCAGGATGAACCTATAACCCCTTATGGCTCCTGACCCGTACACTCTTTAACCTATAACCTTCACAGACAGATCATGTAATTTAGCACTTGATAGCTGACTAGAAGTAGCAAAAGCTGACATGGGAAAACACCATGTCCCCGCTGCACATCGCTCATGACAATAACTTTAGTTTCCTTTGGTTAAGAAAACAAAGCAATCTAAAATTCACCGTGAGGCTTTGGTTCATCCTCCAACTCATATATTTCATATCAACTACTTGTACTCTTTTCATCCTAAATCTGCCATTTTCTCCAAACTCAGTTTGTTGACCAGTGTGGTGCCAGGAAAAAGCCTGCAGGCACACAGTGAGAAATGAAGACCACACTGAGTCCACGCTCAAACTCATGTGTATAAAAAAAAAAATCTTTCTATTTGATGCCAGATCAAACACAAGCCAGCCAGTCAGTCAGTCAGCCTGCCAGCCAGCCAGCTGGGCAGGCAGGCAGGCATGGTTGTGTCAATGGAGGAAAAACAAAGAAGAGAAGCTTTTCCCTAAAAGCTTGTTAAACCCAATTTAGCTGTCACAGGGATGAGGTAGGTGTGTGGTTGTGTGTTTCTAAGTGTGTGTATGAGAGAGAGAGAGAGAGAGAGAGAGAGAGAGAATGTGAAACAGTTAAAAAAAAGAGTCTACCAGCATCATACTCTTGCTTCACGAGCTGTCACAGCAGCCAGCCAATTAGTCTGATTGCCAGTGAAAAGTTAATTTCCATGGTCAACCAACAGCGCTCTCTGGGTTTGGTGGGGTCGGGGGTGATCGGGGCTTCAGAGCACCATTTAAACAGTCTAATTACACAGAACAGGGTTAGAAATGTTAAATATTTGAGAGCAAGATTGTTAGTGAATGTCAATTTTATTGCCAAATCTCAGTGTGTCATGAGTGTGAGCGAGAATTTGAAGCCTTGTAACAGATACATATCAAGAGTTGTTAAAATGTTAAAAAGTTAAATCAAAGTGAGACTTGCATTCTTGTGCAGTGTCACAGCGTCAAGCTAGATGGATGAACCATGGAGTTAGGACGTTTTAGCTGAAAGAAAAATATTACAAGAGTGTACAATACCATTTATCACTTAGGGTGTGGGTTATTTTTACACAGGCAGGTATACCCACACTGCATTACATCACAGTATTTAACTGATGTTTATAAGGTCCCTGTCCTTGGAGCTGGTTGGTACTCACCCATGGGGAGGGTGCCCTTCCTGAGGGGCATTTCGGCAGTATGGGGCCCCGCCAGGATTGATGAGTTAGCCATCCATGGTTGAATCAGGATTCAATTCCACTTTTAATGCCAAACCTTATGCATTAATACACATTTTTGCTAATCTGTATCCTTGAGTAATGGAGGTCATTCAGACCAAGGCTATGTTTTAAAGACTGAGAGATGTGCTTCAATGTGTCTTGACCAAGCCAGATATGTTCACTTCTTTGCCAAAATGAAATAACATGACAATTATGCAATGCAGTTACCAATACTCAGTATTTAATGTAACTATCGCATTTGCCTGTTGAAGGAAAGGGGGTTGGGTGAGAGCAGGTGTGATTTAACATGATCAAATGGGCACCTCCTCTTACAGATGTTTGGTTGAAGCAACAGTAAATGATGTAATCCCAGAACCAGGAGTGACCAGACCTATACTCACTACGCCACCATATGGACACCGCACATGCACCTGAGATTACACCGAGCCCACAAGACAACACAAATATGATGCATATTTCCACCATATACAATGAACAGTTTCACTACAAAACATTCAGTTGTACATTGAAATCAACCACTCACATCAAAACCATCATCGAACAGCAATTGCAAACTACTTCATTCTCTATGTGAAAAGTCAACTGGGATAACGAAATTAGTTGTTATATCCCACTGAGTGAGTCAGGAGGCAGTTCAGAGATACTGGTAGACTGTTAATGTACACACACTGCACAGACCAGAGCATCTATCAGGCCAGTCTCTTCTCACTGAGTCCAGTTATTCTCCTTTCACTCATGTGGGGTTGTGCAAGTTTGTGTTTATGTGTAGCCTGAATGGACTTTCTCCTCTCAACTCTTAATTAGTGCTCAATGGACATTGTGAAGCGCGCGCGCGCACACACACACACACACACACACACACACACACACACACCACT
>OOFE01013083.1:0-11965 GCA_900323365.1 Monocentris japonica
AGAGGGAGAAGAGCAGAGGGGAGAGCACACATCCCTGGGGGGCGCCAGTGCTGATTGTCCGGGTGCTGGATGTGATTTTCCCCAGCCTCACCTGCTGCCTCCTGTCTATCAGGAAGTTTGTGATCCACTGACAGGGGGAGGCTGGCACAGTGAGCTGGGTGAGTTTGGAGTAAAGGATGTCTGGGATGATGGTGTTGAATGCCGAGCTGAAGTCCACAAACAGGATCCTCGCATATGTCCCTAGGGAGTCGAGGTGTTGCAGGATGTAGTGCAGTCCCATGTTGACTGCATCATCCACTGACCTAATTGCCCGGTAGGCAAACTGCAGGGGGTCCAGCAGGGGGCCTGTGATGTCCTTCAGGTGGGCCAACACCAGTCTCTCAAAGGATTTCATGACCACAGACGTCAGGGCGGCGGGCCTGTAGTCATTTAATCCAGTGGTAGAAGATTGCTTGGGGACTGGGATAATAGTGGAGCGTTGGGGGGGTGAGTGAGGGGGTGGCAGGGGGTGCAGTTGTTTGTTTGATGTCAGAGCAGAAAGAAAGGTACATGCCAGTTCAAAATGAGCAAAATTGCCTCAAATGTTAAAATCGATTTTGACGAGATCTCGATCTCTGAGGGTCGGCAAGGTATGGGAGGAGATGCTTCTTGTTCTTGCCCGCAAATTTACTTTGGCACCAAATATAAATTAAACACGATGCAAATCACGCAGCACTGGAGCTTAAGTCACTGTTCCCCTTTTCAGTGTTGAGTCCACAGTCTACATAAATACACCCCTTGCAGGGATACGTTTCTCTGGAACTAAATAAGTGGTTCCTTGCTTCAGTCCACAGGCACCTGTACCTACTCAAGACATGCAAATAAGCAAGGGTGGAAGTAGTTTAAGTGTTGTTACTGCGATTCAGTTTTTTGAGTAGTTGGACTTTGAGTATTTTTGCTGTACTTAACTTCACACTGCGAAGGCTTCTGCACACTTCTCACTTTCTTAATCAAAATGCCCCCACCCCTCCGATTGATTATTCTGTCTGGGAGAGAGAAGACCTTTTTAACACTCTCAAAGGTCCATTGGCACTGTGTGTCACATGCCAACAACTTACAGACATGACAAATTGGTGCAAATGGCGTGGAAAAGGCCATTTTCTTGTTGGACTCTGGTGACAGAGGAATATTGTGTTGAATAGAAGCATGCGGTGGCCAACTGATCCGTATTGAACTTTGAATCATTTACCTTAAGATGGTCCACATAGAACCAAACAGTGCTGTTGGGCTTGAGCATAATGGGGCTCCACCAGTTACTGGGCACTCTTCTGTTACTTCCGTTCCTAGTTTTTCTTGAACGACTTCTGACTTGTGTTCAGGCAAACGCTAGAGTTGGCTATGAACCACTAGCCCTACAGAAGCTTTACTGTGGCCTGAAGGGATTTTTACCTTTGCTACTTGGTCGAATGTGTACAGCAAGGTATTGTCGTGAGACCTCTCAAGAGGGGAATCATCCATGGGGGAGGATGGGAAGGGTTGCCGGAGCCTCTGCTATGAGCGGGGCAGCCTCCCTTTTGGCAGAAGAAGTTTTGGCTCCACTGTCTTGACTAAAACTGCATCACTGCTCAGTGCTGAGAGGAATATATACCATCCTGCCTGTCACGAACACTCCCCTGTGCAGTTCATAATTAATTCTCTAAACCCAATCCATGTCTAATATAAGGGGATGTGAAAGGTGGGAGCTCACCACGGCCTTGGAATCTAGCTCTATGCTTTGGACTCTAATTGTATCTATTAAAATTAATTGGAATCTAATTTCCACTGGTGCTACAAGACACTCGTGAATATCTCCATATACATACCAGATACCTCCAGAATCAGAATGGGGGTTTATTGCCAAGTAAGTTTACACATACAAGGAATTTGCCTTGGTCTGATGGTGCAACATTTAACAGAAGAAAAACATTTCAAAAATATAAGAACAAAACAAGTCAAAAATATAAGTCTAAAAAACAAATTCACATTAATCAAATTATAAAAAAAGAGAACAGCCTGAACCCAGTAGTTCCCCCTCTGTATACGGGGGAAGGAGAGAGGACAGGGATACAGGGGTGAGAAGGTTGGACCGTTGGTTGAAGGGAGAGATCGTTCTCTGCTAGGATCATCTCCAAGTGGAGGGGTGGCGGCATTGGACCCAGTCCACTGTCACCTTTTGCAAAAGTTCATCCTTCAATATGTTATCAGTACCTGAAAGTTTTGGCATTTTGTCAAACAAGGACTTGATTCCATCTTTGTCCCTTTTTTCATTGAGGACTGCAATTCCTCATTTGTGAAAATGTCTCCCTCGATTCACAATTCAAAACAAGATGACCGAGAGTTGAATCTGCAATGGGATGTTAATGTACACTTGAAGGCCGGTCCACCAACAACAAATGGGAAACAAATTCTGTGGATGCACGACCTCTCTGATCTGTCTGAACTTCCAAATGCACGTTTTCAGACTAGCGCAACATCACTTTGAGTTATGAAGAACAAAATGGACTCCTCCAGATTTACTGTCACAGTCACCTTTCCCTCTTTGCCAAGCCGCTCATCTCTATGATCTCAAGGACTCGTGCACTTTTCTCCATCAATTTTGCTAATGGCCAGACAGAGGCGAATACTCACTTCTACAGGTCGAGTCGTCCCAGGCAAAGGAAACCTTATCATAGATAATGAGAGTTGACGCAGAGTGGGAAGTCAATTTTTTTGTTTTTTTTTGTTGTTGCTGGTAATACGGCGTGGAGAGGAAGCCAAGTGAAGCGAGAGTGTTTCCAAATGTCTTCAGATGGATTGCGCATGGTGTCCTTGTTCTGGCTGCAGCCTGAATGCATATTCTCAACGGGCCCCTGTCAGTTCTTACACACGGATCAATGTGGCAAACAGTTAAGAGAGTTTTGGATAATTAGCACAGCAGGCCCTGTGAAGAGAGTCAGCTCCTTACCTTTCTCTCTCCCATTCTTCTTTCATGTATCACTTGGCCTGAGGGGGTCTGGGTAGCATTTCTGAGAATCATTAGCCAGCGTCGGGTCCCCCGAGATGACTCTGTGAAATGTTCGAGGAGAGATTAAATTTTTCGTCACTTGAGCTGATGAAAGGGGAGGAGAGAACAGGAGAGGCAAAAAAAATGTAGCGGGGGGAGGGAGGTAATGGCAGGAAGAGAGCATGAAAAGAATGAGAAAATGAAGGAGAAAGAAATGAATGGGGCAGGGAGAGAGAGTTGCAGTCTCTTTCAAGAGATCTGTGGAAACTAATGGATGAAGGCGCAGAGTGCAGCAGACCTCTTAGGGAATTCATGGCCTCTGTGCACGGTGTTGACAGATGATATTGAAAATAAACCAATAGCTCTAAATGGTAAATGGAGAAATCACTGATACTTAATCAAGTTCAATATACACAGTAAACTACTATTTAGTACTCTCTCGAGAAAAGAGATGGCAAAGCAGAGGGGATTTTTAGCATGCACCCATTTCTCTTTCTTCCTCTTTCTCTTCGCATTTCCTACCTCTCTTTATATCCTGCTCTCATCCAACCTTTCGTTAATGCAGGAAATCTTTTAACTGCCACGTCTGCCACGTTTAATTCCCACGTCTCTTTCTCCCAACCTCTCTTTGATCCGAGACGTCGCTGGGTTTTTTTTGCAGAGCGCTGCAGAAGCTTTTGTCTGCGATTCTCATCGCGGGCAGGCGAGCGTTCGCCGGCCGAGGTCTGCATCTTATCTCCCGTAATTACTGGGCGCTGTCATCTCCCTGTCGCCCATTGTACAAGGAGGGAGGACGCGACGGAAAGAAGAAGGAAAATAAATTTCTGAGAGAAAGGCTGAAACAAAAGGTTTTTGCAACAACGGTTCTGAGATGCTTTGTGAAGTCTCTGAAAGGAGGTTAATGTTGAGAGACCAACAGACAATCAATCAGGAAACCAGCCAGTGAGAATGCATCTGATGTTCATAATAAAGCTAGGCAACTTCACATGTTGACTCCAAATGGCAGGGAGGTAACGGTAGCTGTTTAGGTAGTAGGGGAGGCCAGGGCACTGTGGGACAGCCTGAAAATACTACATTTCCATTGGTGAAACGTGCTGTGAGTCATTCACAGACCTGATGAACTTTCTGTATTTAGTCTGTCCCACAGTGCCCCAGTCTCCCCACGCAGCACGCTCATGTTCACCAACCCGGCCGGTCTGGGATGGTTTATAAAGGACACCAAAGAGGCAAAAGATCTAACTTTGGTGAGTCCAGCTTTCTCTGGCTGTTTAGGAGACAGTTTGTATTTGGCTCTTAAGTTTCAATTTGTCCTCTATTGTGGGCAGATAAGTGCACAGACCCGATGCCAGAATTTTATTTGCTTCAATCGGGTGAATCTACGGGGTCCCAGTATTCTATTTTGCAGCACCACTTTGTGATTTAGGCTGATAAAAAGGGTGTATTTTGGTTGAATTCTCAGGTTTTCCCCCCACTGGCTCCAAACTCCAGCTAAATCAATAGCACTAGACACAGATGCACTTCTCCTGAGCAATGCAGTCTCAAGAAACCAACCATAGAGCGAGAGAGAGAGAGATGGAGATAAAACAAGAAAACACAAACACACGTGCAGGAAAAAGCAGAGACAACGTAAAGATCGGTGCCGCCTTAAGAGAATTACCTGTCTGTCTCTTTGCAAGCGTCTACCCGTCTTCCTTTACGTATTCTTTTTCACATTTATTGGAAAGGAGGAATGGGAGAGGGGGAAACAGGCAGGGAGGGAGCAGACAAAATGGCAGACAGACAAAGGGAAATGATTTGATCTTATATACCATGGGAAATAAAGCCTTCTCTACTCTTGTTTGTCTGCGTGCAGCATCACTGTATATAATACATATTTCTTTGTCCATCTGGTTGTATGGATGGCGCAATATGTTGCTTCACTGGTTTCCTGTCCTCTTCGTCAATTATATGCACTGGTGACCAGTTCACATAATAGTGCATTTGGAAGATAACAATCCTGCAGAACTAGGCATCACCATGCTGTTTCGTCCCAGTGGGAGGATGTGGGCTACTATATGGAATATGGGACGTGAAGATCTTTTTGTTTGGTTTTAAATTAATCTGCAAAAATGAGTCATCGCTGGGGTCAAGATGGAAATCAGAACGTTAGTACAGCATCATAACCCGTGGAAGAGTGCTTTGTTAGTCCATTCAAAGTACTGCAGTTTTATACAGGCACTAAATCAAATCAAATACAGGCACTAAATCAAATTGATCACCTAATTTTCAGCCCCTTGAAACATTTGAGAATAGACGTTGGAGTATGAGGCAAATTCGAAATTCAGAAAACACCGTAAGTTACGCGTCCCAGAGGCCTTTTACGTATCATGGCTCATTAAGATAAAAATTACACTCTCAAATCATACAATTATGACGTTGGTTTTATAGGTAACGCCTCATCATTTTAAGTAGATGGGGGAATTGACTCTCCTTAAATACTTTTTATGGTAGATTTACAGCGTATTGGCCAGTCAATGTCGCCCACCTCTGATACACTGGAGGTTCCTCCCTGACCACAGGTAGTCAATATGTTTCCATGATTATTATTATTATTATTATTGACCAAAAGAAATGTATGGTGTGGGATTTTCCTCAGCAGCTTCAGGGGTGTCAATCTGTAAAACCTGTAATAAAACCTGCTTCACCCTGCCTTGAGGAGCTGACCTACCTACATTTTAGTGTCCCATCATGGTCTATATGCTGTTTCAGATGCTTTTCCACCCTGACAGGATGAATGGTCACATTTAAAGGTATTGAATACCACAAAAAAATATCACCTATTGGCAGCTTCAATGGAAAAATAGCTTCCAAAATCCAAATTGGTCGAATCAAAATAAATAAATGAATCTTAGGCCAGAAGCATGTACTGTATGCATGCATCTCCAGAGGTAAGGAATACTAAACACCACAGCAGGATGAATCAAAGCTCCACCAATGATCCCCTCCAGTATTCCTCCCTCTAGAAAATAGATGCATAGCTAGCTAGTGAATGGAGGGAGTTAATGGAGAGATGCTACAGGGCAGGACACGAGAGACACTGTATTATGTTAGGAGAAAACCCTCTTACTGAACACACACACACACAGTGAGCTTCCTCGCCATGTTTTAACATGCCAGCCATTGCCTCCTTATTGATCAGCACGTGGCTCGGAGATCTGAGAGGATTGAGTCAATTACTCAACATGAGAGACACTTTCATGTCCTCTCATGCAAGGAGCGAGGAGTACGAGCCATCAACCATCACTAACAACCGAGAGAGAGAGAGAGAGAGAAAGAAGGGGGGAGAAGGAAAGAGTGTCAGGTAGGAAGAATAATTTCAATCTGTGCCTGAGAAGATTAGAAAATAGAGGTGTTTGCAAGGCGCCCAGTGAAGTGTTGGGGGCCTCAGGCTCCTGTGGCTCTCTTGTGGTGTGTGTGTGTGTGTGTGTGTGTGTGTGTGTTGTAGCGTTTGGCAGAGCATTCTGCTAATTACGTCAGACAACAAAACAGCAATGAAGAAGAGACTGCAACAAGGCCCACAGATCCCCTGACACACACACACACACACGCGCGGCTGTAGAAAGGGGTGACAATTATCTCATTGCTCCGAGCGCTGCGCCGACTCATCACCCAGCTGAAGGAGATAAGTTGTGACAGCGCGAAGGGTAAAAAGAAAAATGAAAAAAGAAAAGAAAACACAAGTCAGAATCGTCTCTAACTTCACAAGGGCTGAATACATTTAGGCTGCCTGCCACAAACAACACAAACAGCCCGGGTGAATCGATGAAAATGGATCTGTCAAACTGAAGCCGGATAAAGTTCCATGAACAAAACGGGAAAGGTGGTGGTTGAGGATTCTCCCACTGGGTACTTGAAGGTTTCATGAAGTCAAATTGAAGACTTTTCAATGAAGGCCACCAAAATAAAGCAACAAAAATGTGTATGATTGAACATAACTAGCAAAAGTCCTAAATGCCCAGCAGACATGAAGTCCAACTGTGTTTATTATAGCACATGCATTGAAACATATTGTATTAACCCTGTTCCTTATTAATCTATGACATGCAGGTGGATCAAATTCGCAAGTGCAAGTAATGCAACATCAGAAAATGAGTTCATTATTAGCCAGTCGTTATCTAAACCCATTGCATTAGCACAAAATCGATTAGATGTATCGGTGCAGAAATTAGCAGTTCTCAGCACCGGAATTAACCGCCGGCCGTTGTTGCCAAGAGCAGAGGGCTTTTAATGTGGAGCATTACGTCATCTGGAAGCCCTCTGTAAAGTCGCATTGGCTGGCGATGCTCTCGGTCTGTGAACCCTGACGTGGTGCGCATGATTTGCCAACCGTATCTGTCACATCTTTCACACCCATCCGAGTATCCGCAGTTGTCCGGGACGATAAGTTAGTGTGTTATGTGAAATTGCGTCACTCGCTCTGGCCCTCTGACCGTTTTAGATTCTCTCTCTCAGATAAAAATTGTCCTTGCAAAGAAATCCATCTTGGGCGCCGAAGCGTAAAACAACAACACATGAAAACAGAAGCATAGAAACATTATGTGCCTTTCTTTGTGGTATAAAAAACATCGGAAAGATTTTTTTTAATCCCATGATGGTGGGATCCTGCAGTGACATCAGAAATACATGATTGGTCAGTTCGGTTCTCAAACCACACTCTCATAAAACAAATTGTTTTTTCCGACTACCTTTTTTCTTCATCCGTTTTACTAAATTAAAGCATGCATAAACTACCAAGGATTAATGATGATAGATGTTTAACGATGATAAATGATAGTTAAGGAGCTGACTGCATAGCCACTGCTACTGTGTGGTGTTGTGCCCTCCAGTGTACAGGAATTCAAAAGCTTTTGTTGCTTGGGAAGCCGTCCCAGTAAGACCGGACTTTTTGCTAGGGTTATCGTAATTAATTTGACAATGATTTATCGCTATGAAACTAATCTTGCAAAACTAGGATGCATTTTTACCCTGCTTATTTGCTCTGCCGCTGTTGTTCGGTCCTGCAAACGACAGCAGGCCGCCGACAGCCAAACATTCGGTGGATGAGTCAACATTGACGTGTATATTTTGTTTCCCAAGGACATTTGGTATCCCAGTTGTGAGAAACGTTTCACATAGGAGTGGAAGAAGATGAAGAAGAAGAAGAAAACCATTGAGACCAATAAGTAAGACCATTCTTAATCTTCCCAGGAAGCATTTGACAGGCAGCGGCAAGCAGGAAGTGGCCGATTTCAACCCAAACGAGCAACGACTTCGGATGTCGTCTCAATTTTCATTATGGTTACATGGGTTTTCATGTAACAATGTTTGCTGGGTTATTGTTGCTTCAATTAGGAAAGGAAGGAAAGGAACTTTATTTGTCACATACACATACATGCAGTGAAATGCTTTTTTCGCATACCCCTGACTAGATATACACACACAACATATTACACCACACACATGCATTTTTCAGGTCAGAGGTCAGAGCGCAGGCGTCAGCCAATGAACAGCACGCCTGGAGCGGTTTGGGGTTAAGTGCCTTGCTCAAGGGCACTTCGGCAGTGTTGGTGGGCACCGTAGCCGTGACACCAGTCATTTTCGAATCACCAGCTCACAGCTAGAATACACCCCCCTGGTGGTGCCGGGTATCGAGCCAGCGACCCTCCGGTCACGGGTCGGTCTCTCTAACCGCTAGGCCAACCTGCCGCATTAAATGCCAAATCTGATACAACTCCTCCAGAGTGCTTGGATTCCTGTGATACTTGCATATACATATTTACCACACAAGAGGAATGACACAAAAAAACGGAAGAATTGCCTCATTATACAATAAACCTCCACTCATGTCCCATCAGTTTCCCCCAGTTGTCATTCCTCTACAATTTCCCTTTCCGCCTTATCCCAAATTTGAACATCTAATTTCACTGTTGAGACTGCTGCCAGTATTGAGCCAGAAGGAACAAAGCATAAACCAACCAGAGTGTTAAACTGTGAAGCAGAGCCTGTAGTAAGCTCATAAATACCCCCTGAAGTTGACAGCAAACATCCAGTAAAGCATGTCTGCTTATACTCACATTGCACTCTTAACAAGCGTAAACATTTGCACAATGGGTTTTTGGAGGCGATACGGATATGTTTGGATATCGAAGCCTACGATGGCTGATATTTTATGTCGATATAGATTTTTCATGAGAAAGAAATACAAGTATTAAGTGTTTTCCCCAGAATTTTATTCTCAGCATCTCTTCATTAACTCCCTCCATTCACTAGCTATCTATCTGTCCATTTTCTAGAGGGAGGAATACTGTTAGGGATCATTTGCGGAGCTTTGATTCATCCTGCTGTGGTGTTTAGTATTCCTTACCTCTGGAGCTGCATACATACAGTACATGCTTCTGGCCTGAGATTAATTTATTTGCCCTTACTCTGAAAGAGGGTTCTGCCAATATAGATTTTTGAAGCCTGAGGCTGATATGTTTTGATTGAAGCTGCCATTAGCTAATATTTTGTGTGATATTCAATATCTTTAAATTTGACCATTTTCATGCCCAAAAAATCAAAAGCATTACAGGTTTTCAGTGTGTCAGGGTGGAAAAGCATCTGAAACATCATTTAGAGCATCATGTGACATTAAAACTCTCCATTGAAAGCCAGACTAAAGAAATTGGCTGGATGATATCTAATCTTTTAATAAAAGGCCAATATCGGCCCTGTATATCAGTCTAACCCCGATTCATACACACATGGGTGAGTCCACGCATGAAAATGTGTGCACACAATTGCGACACAGGCCATTCAAATGAACCATGGCTGAAGAAGCCCCGGCACTTACATAATGACACGCATGCAAAACTCTTTTCCCCTCGTTTTGCAGCCAGGGACACAAGGGGTTTGAACAAAGCACTTTTTCACACAATCATTAAGGAGCTTGACCTAAATTAACGAGGACAACTGGCTAATACGCAGAGGGTTATTTTAGAGCTATTTTTCCGCAGCCCTTCCGTTTTTTTCCCACACTTCTTCGCTTCCACTGCCCCTCCCCTCTTCCTCTTTCATCCCCCTTTTGACTTTCAACTTCCCTGTCCCTCTCTCCTTCACTCGTTCACTCTTCCTCTCTTATTGCCCCTCTCTCTCTTCCTCTTGCGTCTCCTTTCTTTTTCCCAAGTGGTTGCAGTTGTTCCCACCCAGTTGAAGTCTGCCTTCCACATGCCTTTGAGCCTCTGCGCCTCTCTGTGGCTTCAAGCAAGCAAAATAAGCCGAGTATTACCAAGATGAGTGAGAAATCCTAATGACTTGCCTGCTGCCCTCAGCCCCCCAAAGCAACCGTTCCCTGTTTAACGTCCTTGTGTGGATACTCTTCTCCCTCAGCACACATTCATAATTTATGGATTTTTTACGCAAGGCGCTGAGCTCGCAGTCTTGTACTGTTTAGCATTTGAGACAAGTTTTTTTACTTGTTTTTGTTGTTGTTTTTTTTTTTTATCTCTCTTGCTCTTTCTTCCCCTGAGTGTTGTGTTTACCCACTCGGAGCGGTTAGTCAAACTTTATCCAGAAGGTGGTTGGATTTTGACCAAGCCAAATCTTTTATGGGTGAGCACATACTGGTTGAATTCTACCCAGGAGATATCAATATAGGACCAAGCCGGGGGTTTGAGGATTCAGCCATTCATCCATTCACTTTATTCAATTAGGCTAATACACTGTGTACAACTACTGGTATCCCACGTCCTGGAGCCCACGGAGGAACAGAGGAGGAGAGTGTTGGAAGTGAAGAAGCTTTTAAAGTTCTGTGCCAACTAGTGAATTTAATGAGCCCATAAATCTATAGGGTATGCATACAGGACATAGAAGAAAATATATCTGTTAATGATGATGTTGCAGAGAGGCAGGTATGATAATATGGACTGACATTGTATAAAATGGAGAGCTGAAATACGGGATAAATTAGTACAGTACGACAACCTAAGGGAAATGTCCATCCATGAAATCAGATATGCCAATCCGGCCATCTACAGAGGTTAATATTATCGTGGTTCAGTGCCAATGAACACTTTGTGTGGTCAATACTTAGTAGTAATAGTAGAATGCTGATTGGCTTTCCATACCTTCTTTGCGTCATGTCACTTTGCGCCAAATGATCTTTATGCGTGAATATTCTAGGACCTTGCTGATATAAGGTATTTAGAGCAGTGAAACCTACAGATTGGTCAAATGCATTCTAATACAGAGTTAAAGGTTTTCTTTTAGTGTGCAACAAAAGCATTTTAGAGCTGTAGGTTTGGTGATATAAATGATTATGCTCCTTTTGTGTTTAAAATAGGTTAGAGTGGTAAAGATTCATGTCATCTGCAAATTGGCTCATCGTTACAGAATGTACTATTTATTTGTTAATTCAGATTCTGTATGATGATGATTTTATGACTATTTGGGTGCTACAGAATTTTGAGCTAGTTGAGTGGGCCTTGCTAGTAACATGGTTAATGTTAGCTTCAGTTGCCAATTGCAAGCTTGACATAAATAGAAGCCAACTTTGTTGTGTGTGATGATTTTTAAGGCCTAGAGAATTTGTAGCTAACATTATCTTTAAAGTGGGCCTTGCTAGCAAGATAGTGTTATGGCTAACATTAGCTTCAGTCGATGATTGCAAGGTTAGCATAAAGAGAAGCTACAGGCATTTTAGGTAAACATACTACATCGATTTCACCATTGAATTGAATCGCAGTTAAATTATGGGTTAAGCATTTTGAAAAAAATAAAAAACCTATTAACCATACACCGGAATGGCCCGGCAATCACTAGGGACACCTAGTCTTGCTTTATCTTGCCTCCATCTTTGGTGCTAAGCGATCATTGCTGTGGTCTTTTTTTAATTTTGTCTCCATTTTTGGCATAAGCAGAGGTTTCGAGCGGGTCATGTCCCCCTCAAAATTAGGAGAAGGATGAACT
>OOFE01013083.1:11985-26098 GCA_900323365.1 Monocentris japonica
TCTTAATTATTTCTGCCCCAAACATAAATGCTGCATTTGTACTCACTCTGCATAGTGGAGTTTTACCAAAGTACATTTTGTGATTGGCTTTGGTAGCAAGCACAATCACCCTTTCCTTTTAAAAATGGAACCCTTCTTCCTAGTTTTTGAAGCTCACTTTAATGCCTTTAAATGCTTTTCAACAACAAAGTAGACTGCTGTGTTTCATATTTTGGTTAATGTGTGCCCTACAGATCAGGATTCAGTTTACTAATGTCCTCATGTCTTCTCTATTTCACATCCAGTAAAACATGTCTGCTTATACAAAGAGCCATCATAAACATTTGCACACTGTTGAATGTTCTGTTGGTGAAGTTTGAGTTTCTGTAGGTGGTGCTCTTTTCTTTGTCTGTTCAGCCATGGTGGCTATCGCTGCTCATGCTAACTACCCAGTCCTTCTTCTATGTATTCCAAACAAACTGGAAAGATGAAATGCATCACTTCCTTTCTCCAAAGGATTTTTCCCAGGAAAGATCTATCTGACACCAGGGGTTTAGGACAGCAAATGTAAAAGCTTTCATGAACTGGATATAGGTTGAATCACTGTTGTCTTACATCAATCGGTGATAGAGAGCAGCACAACAGACAGTTATTTATGTGAAAATTGGATTAATACTTTGAAAATAAATTCCTGGAAGGCTTGCAGAAACTATAATACCATAGGAAATTGAAAATGCTATAAAAGGTTATGCAGACTTTTTGTTTAATATGTCATTTTGGATTGACACAGACTGTCTTAAACTGGGTAGAGTTTACTGTAAAAAAAAAAATATATATATATATATATGGCAGGGAGGCTCAGTGTACCAGAATGAAGGTTATATGCTCTATGCCAATGCTCTATGTTATCTTGAGGTGGGGGTGATAATGTAATTAAATTCTGTGAAAATCAGCTTCTCCATGCCACTCTCTGCTTCTGTTTCTGTCACCCTTCCTTTTGATTTGATTTCTATTACCCTTCCATGCAGTTCTTCTTTGTGCTTTGTGATGGTATAGTGTGTGAGTGTGTGTGTGTGTGTGTGTGTGTGTGTTCTACAATTACAGGGAGCCGAACAAGACAGGCTGACTGGCAGTCTCTCTACAGGGCAGTAAGTATTGAGTAGTAGTAATCCACCACCCACTACTGGGATTTCACACTGTGACTTCCATGCCCATACACTGACATATTGGCTGCCAAGGGGATTTCACACACACACACACACACACACACCAGGGGTCCCTCAGCACATACTGTGTGTGTGTGTGGGTGCGTATATACTGAGAGATTAGACGATTGATGGTGATTGATGTGGGTGGTTGGGGAAGAAAGACACACACACGCACACACACACGCAAACACACACACACTTCCTTCTTCTCCTCGCCACCCACACCAATCACCATCAATCGGCTAATTGCTTTACACTTCAGCTCACCCAGTTTGAAGATTGAATCGCTATTCAATTAGAAAATGGAGCTGTTCCACATTGTCCCATGAGTCTCTCTCATACACACACACACGTACTCTCTCTCTCTTTAGTCTCTCTATCCCCTTGGTAGCCATGTTGTAATGAACAGGTACACGAAGAGCAGTGTGATCAGAGCAGGGCTTGCAGAATGAAACTGTCACAGTGAGAGTATACCTCCTCTCTGTGTTGGGGAGAGTCCTCCTCCTCCAGGGAAATGCTTTACACCTCCCAGTTTAGAGTCTCTCCAGCCAGGTAGGAGCAGGAGGAACTCACCAAAGTTTTGCATTTATCCGCCTATGGTTGCACTTACAGTTTAAAATAAATAGATTATCTGCCCATATGTGCCACAGATCCGATTTGTTTTCGTTACCGTTATGTCGTGAACTTTGAGAATGGCATCAGCTTAATATTCAAATTGAAAATTGAAAATAGAAAAATGTTAATATGACTACAGCATTCTAAAATCTCTGTTTGTTGATAAATGAAAAATTAAGATTTTATACTATACTTTTTCATTTGTATTTTCATTTAAAAATATGAAAATTGGAATATTAGTGTTGGACACTTAACTGGTGTATGTTTCATATCAATAGCATGCCAGGGGTTGATTGCCATGAGGGAGACCAAAGCTGATCTGGTGGGGGCCCACCCATCGCCAAAAAAAAGAAATTGGAAAATGTCTAAAATGTCAATTTTGCTTCATCCAAAGAGCAACAAATTTAAATTTTCAATATTGCACTCAATTTTCCATTTTTTTATTTTTGGTTTTGGATTAGAATAATAAATTGATACGATACACAGATCCACTTGATTCAAATCTGATATGGATCTGACATTTAGCAAAACAATTTGTCTTTGTGGTTAGATCCAATTCCTTCAACTTTAACATTGAACACCAATAACTGAAAAATATTTCACCATCGTCAAGTAGCCCTTTGTGCCCTTTGTGCCTCTGCAGACAGCTCGAGTGTAACAAAACTACTAGAACTGCAGAGAAAAGACTTTCTCTGGCTGAAAATATTCCCACTTATTTGATTTTATCTTGCGAAGGAATGACAAGAACATTGCTGTCAGTTGTAAATTGTGTCCAGGTGCAACAAAATTCCTTTCACTGCAAGTAATAGGATTTTAGGATTTTTCAGAATTTTAGGTAGGTAAAAGTCTTTCCTCTGGCTGTGCTGCTGGTTGGGTTCCCTGATAATTCACAAACAGTGCCTTCAGAACGTATTCAACCTCCTTGACCTTTTCTGTATTTTGTGGCATTACAGCCTGAAATCAAAATGGATTAAAATGTCACTGATCTACAAACAATAAAACCTTAATCCTAGAGTGGATTACAGATTTTGTACAAATTGCATTTTACTATTGTTTTGGGTCAATAACTATTCAACCCTTTTGCAGTGGCAGTCCACCACGAAGCCTAATAAACTGTGTGTAGAAATTCATAGATAAATAAATCAATTCAGAGTCAGAATTGTTAGGAGGCACAGATCTGGGAAAAGGTTTAAAACAATTTCTGAAGTGTTGGGAGTTCTTAATACTCCATCATTAAGAAATGGAAAATATATGGAGCTACCCAGGCTCTTCCCAGAGCTGGTGGACCACCCAAACTATGCAACTAGACAAGGAAGACCAAGAAGCCAAGGACCACTCTGACAGAATTACAGAGTTCCTGGGCTACGATAGGGGATCCCGCCGGAAGGACAGCTCCACAAATCTGGGCTGTATGGCCAGAAGGCATAAGAGGCAAAAGATTCAAAGGTCTCATCAAACCAAAATTGAACTGTTAAACTGCAATGACAGAAACCAATCACAGCTTATCACCCATCTAGCACAGTGGTGGCAGTGGAGGGGGCTTCCTGGCGGCAATTACCGGGAGCCTTGTAAGGATAGAGAGAACAGATTCTTAAGGAAAATCTGCCTTAAAGTGCCAAAGACATTCGATTGGGGCTGCTACTTATGTTCCAACGGGACAATGATCCTAAGCATACAGTAAAGATTAAAGAAAATAGCATGTATTTAACCTAGGCCGTTAAATAGTCCAGATTCTTGGATAAAAGTTACAGTAGGTATTTGCAGTAATGGTGATTAGCCTGTATTAACAGAAAAATGAAGGAAGACGAAGAGGGGGAGAGCGCAAGAAGTCTTTCTTTGTAGCCAAACTCAAGGCCTATCCAACGTTCTCCTCAGTAAGTCCATTCCAGAGTCCAAAGCAGTCTTGGAATACTTGGAATATACTTGGAATCTTAGTGGAGATGTTTTCAAAAGGAAGAGAGTTACGTAGGAAATTCTGGATCCACTTTGTGTTGAGAGTGGATATGGTGGAAGAGAAGGCCCATCTTCTCCGGTTGGTAGAAGTCAGTAGATCCTGCTTTCCGATAAGCCCTCATCGCTTCCCGATGATTGTTATAGTGAAGTAACTTTTATTTCATTCATTTTTTCCCGATTATTTGTGCAGCCATGACTTGATCCATGGTTTTCTCTGGGATTTCCAATTCCTTCTCAGAGACAGGGAAGGAAGCCACACTGGAACGTGGCGCTGGAGGAAGGCAGTAGGGTCATCAACTTCTGAACCCTCTGGTAGGCCAAGAATCCACAGATTGGGCCTACGATGGTGGTCCTCCATCTCTGCAAGACATTCATAGACTTTCTGAATTTTGCTGGAGTTGTCACTAATCTTTGCACACATGGGAAAGCGCTGACTACAGTGCGTTGATAATGTTTATTTTGGATCACATGCTTGCCATTTTTGCGATCCAGAATAGATGTGAAAAACCCAAATATGCTAGCTGGGATATTTTAACCAGTTTATTCTGCCATGTAAACACCTTATCCCATTTATTGTTGGGTTTGGGAGTTTTAGACGAAGACCTAGTCGTGATAAGACTTCAATTTGGAATATTAATGTAGGAGAAGATCAGATTTGATCACTTGGTGAAATGTTGGCAACACTTTACTTGAAGTGTTTATAAGGCATTATAAGGCATCATAAGCGCATAGAAAGCACATTATGAAGGCAGTAATTATTGTAATCAGAGCATGATATAATAAACTCAATGTGCAAACAATTAAGGAGGTTTAATACCTTATGGGGCAACTGCATAGTTAATGATATTGACTGTCATTTTCTGTTTGATTATATTATAAGAAAACCTATCCACACTTCTAACAGGTTCATAATCTGCTGGTAAAGTGTTACTGAAATGTCTTAATCATATATTTCCTAGTAGACACACTTGACAGCTATAGTAACTTCTTCACCGTGCCCCTTCAGTAGCAGCATCCTATATTAAAGCAAATTGCTAAAGCAATTGAAACAGACATGATTGTCACGCCATTTACCACTAGCATGCAGCATCTAAGGTACGCCTTTCACCAGCAACTTAATGCATAGATACACTACATGGCAAAAGTATGCGGACACCCCTTGTAATGTATATAATGGAATAATGGTCTGGGGCTGTTTTTCATGGTTCAGGCCCCTTATTTCCAGTGAAGGGAAATCTTAATGCTACAGCATACAATGACTTTCTAGACGATTCTGTGCTTCCAACTTTGTGGCAACAGTTTGGGGAAGGCCCTTTCCTGTTTCAGCATGATAATGCCCCTGTGCACAAAGCGAGGTCCATACAGAAATGATTTGTTAAGATCGGTGTGGAAGAACTTGACTGGCCTGCTCAGAGCCCTGACCTCAACCCCATCCAACACCTTTGGGATGAACTGGAATGCGGAATGCGAGCCCAACATCAGTGCCAAACCTCACTAATGCTCTTGTGGCTGAATGGAAGCAAATCCCTGCAACACCAACATCTGAGCAGGTGTCCACATACTTTTGGCTATGTAGTGTATTTAAAGATGAGTGACATGCACACGCACACACACAAGTACACAGAATGATTGTCAGGTGTAGGTCTCCATAGCGTTTCAGATAAGGTCTTCTCCATGGAGTCAATTATTCTAGATACTGATGAGTGTTCAGAGTGAATTTCATCAAAGCCAAGTATCGAGCACGAACGTCAATAGGATTTGCCTCGTTCTCCTCTCTCTTCACTTCCCGCGCTCCCCTTCCTTGTTTTTTGGAAGTAAACAACAACTCAATGCGAAAATATCTGCTTGTTGCCCAAGGGGATGGAGGAGCTTGGTTGAGAATTGGAAGGGTGTGTGAAGTTTAAGTGAGCGTGAAGTGTTGTTGTGTGATTTCCCACTTCCACAGTTCCTTAGGCTTTCTCTTTAGCCGCAAGGCTGATTGGGTACCACAGGCTGGCCCGATGCTCTGGGTCATCGATCTTCTCAGAGGAGAAGTACCGACCTAGATTGCAGGATCCCTGGTTACAGCTCATGACCATATAGATTTTACCTTGATTTAAGAGAGAAATCGGCCCCGCAGGAGCACGCTCATATCTCGTATCTATCTGTGACTACGGGTGTGTCTCCTATCTGTTTCCAACCTGCTGACCGAGCTTCTATTGACGCCCCACACCAGATCTGGATGTTCCACCCAAGTGTCCTTACTCAGCACCTATTGCACGCCTGACCGTCCAGGTAGGGGGATCCCTCTCTGAGTAGCCCCTCCCAAGGTTCCTTCCATTTTTCCTTAAAGGTTTTTCCTTGTCGTCTGCTGGGGTCCAAGGTTGGGGGGTGTCATGTGCCATCAATTTATTGTTTTCATAATGTGGGCATTGTGAAGCCCTTTGAGACTGTAACTGTGATTAAGGCCTAGACAAATAAACTTTACTTGGTCATTCGCTTTTTTGGCTTGATAACAAGGCTTTTTAGCTCGTAGCACCACCTCTCAGCGAACAGACAGCCCAGTATATAACGTATTAGGCCTTTGCTCATCCTTTTTGAGTGTAGGCTTAGCCTCACAAATAGCAGGCAGCCTGCTGAAGGCTGTCAAGCATTGCTGCACGCCGCAGCTACTGACAGGCCATTTCCAAAATGAAAAGCCATTCAATTAGAACATGGCTCCAGATAACAGTAATGTGTGTGTCGCTGCTAGCACTAAACTGCTTAAGGCTGCAATGCCTGCCTCCATCAGAGGCAGGAATCATCGGAGACACATACATACACACAGTAGTTAGGGTTTATCACCCCTCTCACTGCACACAATCTCTGAATTATTAATTACCTTTGTTAATAGGGAGAATGTGAAATGAATATATAATTTTTTTTTTTGCCTCTTTGATATGTTTTTACTTTTATGTTTTCATAGAAATAACCATGAATTAAATTTCGGGATTAGGACCATGATGCATGAAATGTTTTTTCATTTAAAAGATGGCATGCCTTTGCGGGCACGCACACACACCTAGTTTTACCCTCCCTGGAGGACATGGTATGTGTTACAGTGTCGCTCCCATTTAGAATTGAGATGCAGATACAATTGGGATACAATTCACAACATATACTAAGGGTTAGACTGATGTATTGATTTGTAAATATGTGGGGCCAATAGTGGCCTTTTATTAAATATCAGTCAATGAAATGGTGGAGGTTCCTCTCTGACCACAGCTACATAAAAAGTCTGTAAAACCTGCAATGACATGTTATCTTATCTCATTTTATGTATTCATGCAATGTTGTTTTGTAAACTAATTCATTTTAAAAAAATAATAATGATAAGATTCTCAGTTTCAATGGAGAGTTTTAGTGTCCCATGATGCTGGTTCTGGGGGAAACACTGAATATGTTTTCACTTTTTGTGACTTTTTGGGCATGAAAATTGTCAAATTTCAATATCGGTACAAAATATAACCTATTAGTAGTTGTTTTTTTGGTAAATTCATTCTTTTGAAGACAATAATGTAATCCCGGAATTTCACCCTACCATGCCATCCGGCCTGAAGGAGCTGCTAACCCTCCTAAATTTCATTAGTCTGGCTTTCAACAGAGAATTTTAGTCCCATGATGCTCTAAATACCTTTTCAGAGGCTTTTCCACCCTGACATGAACTATTAGGACAAAATATCAGCTAAAAAATATCATTATCTGTATCTGCCTTTACAACCCAGTTGAACCCTAACAAAGATTTGTTTTTTTTAAATGTGGTGGTCTTTACTACCCTTTTAGCTCGCTGGAAAAATCCCACATCTCCTGCCCGATGGCTGACGGATGCAATGCTGTGCAAAATCAAATCAATTTTAGGGAATAATAAATAGAGTTCAGGAAAGCGTGGACACCATTTATATCATATTTCACCCAACTTACTAGAATAATAAACTGGAATGACCCTCCTATCCGTAAAAAATCTAGTTAGAAAAAGTTTTTTTTTATTCTCATATTTATTATCTCCTCACGCTGTTGCTCTCATATTCAGCTACATGTGATTCAACACGGCAATGTGCTGTTTATGTGTCATAAATGCCAGAGTGATTTTTCATTGTGGCGTTCGCTTGCATAGTCTAGCAGTATGACTGTTTGATAGAAACATAGAGATTATTTATGTGTGTTTGTGTGTGTGTGTGCACGCACAAGAGGGTATTACTGTAGTGGCAATTGCAACCATTATTGCTCCCCAATACATTCAATCTTAAATCAAGATCATTGCCTGTGATGGACTTCAATACCATTTGGATGCAGGCGATTGGATTCCCCTGGTGATTGAACCCTTAGTTATTGGCAAAAGACATCAGATCGGTTGCTGTGGCTCCTGGAAAGTACATTTCTTCAATTTCATTCTTTTTTTTTATCGGTACAACATTGAAGCCAGCGCACCTTGTAATCTGCATCAAAGCTGCACAGCTTGCTGCTGGTTGGGGATAAGGATCATGTTGCTCAGCGTTTCAAGAAGTTGGTCTCATAAACAAAGCGTGTGCTCGCTGCAGTCAGCATTTCTAATGGAGAAACGCAACCGCTAATTAGCTCAGAGATGTTGCAGAAGAAGAAAGGAAAGGAACTTTATTTGTCACATATACACATAGTGAAAAGCTTTTTTTGCACACCCCTGACTAGATATATACACACAACATATTACCCCACACACATGCATTTTTCAGGTCAGAGGACAGAGTGCAGGCATCAGCCATTGAACAGTGTGCTTGGAGCAGTTGGGGTTAAGTGCCTTGCTCAAGGGCACTTTGGCAGTGTTGGTGGGTACTGTAGCTGTGACACCAGTCATCCTTCCAATCACCACCTCACAGCTGGAATACACCCTCCTGGTGGTGCCAGGGATCAAACCAGCGACCCTCCGGTCATGGGTCCGTCTCTCTAACCGCTAGGACAACCTGCCGCCCAAAGTTGCACCTAAGCGCAGTCGGAATTCTTTAAATGCATGCACACGCACACACAAACACATACACACACACATCAGTTAGCGTGCAGGCCTGTGTTTGCTGTAATTAATCAGCGATGTGGGACTGCGATTGGCAAGCGGAATGGAAAACAGTGCATTTAAATGGAGGGAGCACATGTTAGCCAAACAAGCAAACAAGCATCCCCTTGGCCCTCGCTCCCTCCCCATCTAATAAGCTGTATTCTCTACCAATTAGCTGGCTTCTCTCCGTGGGATGATCGACTTGTTTGCTTGTCACATAAAAAAAACAAAAAACTGTGGGATGTGTTGTCCCCAAAATGTCCAAGGACCAGTCGATTTCCAGGACCAACCACTTAGATAAACCCAGGGGTTTATCTAAACCAACTACTGAGAGGAGAAACAAAGAACTGAGGTTTCAGATCGGGAAAAACAAGTTTGTTCTTAGACTGATAAGACATTGGCCTTTTATTAAAAAACGGAATCAGCCAGCCAATTTCTTCCACTTCTGTTATCATGGATATGATACAGTGATTACATATTGATTGTAGAATTGATCAATGCTACACTGATTGTCTACGGGAAGCCCATTACCTGAACTGAATCTAATGTGACATTTTGAGATAAATAATAATGCTAATAATAATAACAATAATGCTAATGTTAATAATAATGATAATGACAATAATAATAATAATAACAATAATAATATGCTGGAGATGAGATGGAGAGTTTTAGTGTCCCATGATGGTCTAAATGCTGTTTCAGAGGCTTTTCCTGACAAGAATACAATACTGAATAATACTTTTAGGGACTTTTTGTGTATGAAAATGGTAAAAATTTGAATATTGGCACAAAATATAACCTATTAGCAGTTTCACTCCAACAATGTCGGTATCGGAGGCTGGAATGCTTCTCTAATGATGATAAAACAGAGATATGAGGTGCTCCAAAAATCTGGCCAAATATATATATTTTTTTGGAGTGCCTTTGATCCCCCCACATAATTTCAGCATTGGTGCTGGCCTTCAAAAACCCATATTGGTCAAACCCTAGTGAACTGCCCCTCACCCCATATGATCCATTTCAATAAGAAAGTAAGTGGATTTTGGCACATTCTGCAAGGCTGGAAACTTTCGGGCCTGTAAAACATCCAGGTAAGACTTCGGGTCCAGCTTTGAAGACGAGACAAGGTCGGGATGTGTCAATACCGGGTCCTTTTTATCCTGCAGAAGTTCTTCAAAGTGTCTGAAATGCCTTCCTCATCGTTATAAGACATCGGAGTGAATTGCATAATTGATTGCCTTATATAATTGGTTCAAGGGGATTTATCAGGCGGAGGGCGAGCGCTGACATCTCTATGAATCTAGCCAAAGCAATTCAGACTGTCGGCAATCAAGTTGATGCGCACAAGGTGATTCAGAGTCTGAATTTGTGATTCATACTTGGAACAATTTGATTTATAAACGCATTAAATTGATTCTGGTTCTCCATTTAAGTAACTGGCTCAGATCAGATTCATCTTTAGGGGAAGCAGACAGTGACTCTGTCACGATGATGATACCATAATTCACATCATACTCTTGACAGGCCACTGACTCCATACTGAAAAAAATGATATGTTGAATTTACTTAATTTTATTTAGGTAAGTGGTTGCACGAAGTTATCTAAATCCAGATGTATTTTTTAAGTTGAATGTACTTATTATTTTTTAGTAATTTCAGATGAATTATATTTGTAATTTATTATGAATAGAGTTTACTAATTTCCTCAGCAATTCCAACTAAACCCATGTTCATTATACTAAAATGAATTATGTAACCTTTTAATATTTTTTATTTGTACATTCAGATCAATTTAATTGTTTAATTTTGACATATTAAAATGAAGTTTAATCTAATTGAACATTTTTAGCTATTATTAGTATCTTAACTTTGAATTCAATATTCAGACAAATAAAGCAAACAAATATTTTCAAACAAATCTTTGTTTATTATTCCACTTAAAGTGCAACTTGTATTAACATTTTGTTGATGCATTCTAATGATCCGAGACTACATAGAAACAATTTTTGCTCTCATAAACAAGTACAACTACCATTACTAACATAAAAAACAACATACCAGTACCATTGATAACAAAAACTAGAGGTACAACAACTTGACTTGTTGGCGTAGGCAAACAACCGCGGGGCATACCTCAAGTCAAGTCAAGCCCCGCAGTTGTATGCCTCCACCAACAAGTCAAGTTGCTGTTTACATCCATGTCTGTCCAGACTCATATCATATACACCGATCATTCATAACATTAAAACCACCTGCCTAATATTGTTAGGTCCCCCTTGTGCCGCCAAAACAGTTCTGATCCATCGAGGCATGGACTCCACAAGACCTCTGAAGGTATCCTGTGGTATCTGGCACCAAGACGTTAGCAGCAGATCCTTTAAGTCCTGTAGGTTGCGAGGTGGGGCCTCCATGAATCGGACTTCCAGCACTTCCCACAGATGCTCCATCGGATTGAGATCTGGGGAATTTGGAGGCCAAGTCAACACCTTGAACTCTTTGTCATGTTCCTCAAACCATTCCTGAACAATTTTTGCAGCGTGGCACCGTTGCCATGAAGGGGTGTACTTGGTCTGCAACAATGTTTAGGTCGGTGGTACGTGTCATAGTAACATCCACATTAATGCCAGGACCCAAGGTTTCCCAGCATAACATTGCCCAGAGCATCACACTGCCTCCACCGGCTTGCCTTAGTGCATCCTGGTGCCATCTCTTCCCCAGGTAAACGACGCACATGCACCCGGCCATCCATGTGATGTGAAAGAAAATGTGATTCATCAGACCAGGCCACCTTCTTCCAGTGCTCCATGGTCCAGTTCTGACACGCACGTGCCCATTGTAGGCGCTTACGGCGGTGGACAGGGGTCAGCATTGGCACTCTGACCAGTCTGCGGCTATGCAGCCCCATACGCAGCAAGCTGCAATGCACTGTGTGTTCTGACACCTTTCTATCATAGCCAGCATTAACTTTTTCAGCAGTTTGTGCTACAGTAGCTCTTCTGTGGGATCGGACCAGACGGGCTAGCTTTCGCTCCCCATGCGCATCAATGAGCCTTGGGTGCCCATGACCCTGTCACCGGTTCTGGGGTTACCACCAAGGTAACCCCAGATAACTAATATTATATAAGACTAATATTATATAATAAGTGTACAATGGGTCAAATGTCTAGGTGTAATGTGAAAACCCCAATTCCAGCAGCAGCAGCAGGCAGCAGTTTTCATCAGACAAGCTGCAGACAGCGAAACATCGAGCGCCTAAAGAGCCAGATATTTTTCTCGGAAGTTGGTAGAGACCAAAAACAGAGCTAAAAGGAGAGTGAATATTGGACTTACATTCATCAGGTGGACAACAAACACCACTCCAACTTAGGGATGTGCATCTCTATTACTGAGGCTGATGCGATACGCATATCGATACATTGCCAACGATCCGATACATTAAAGATACATCTGAAGCACCTAGCACTGCGATATGATACGATTCACCCCTATTGTGATGCAATGCGATTCGACACGATTTGATTCAACACAATGCGATTCAACGCGATACGATGCGATTCGCTGCAAAAGAAAATGATGCTATGCAATTCAATATGGTACAGAGAGTTTGATTTTATTTCTTTGGTTCTTATTAAGCAAACAGATAATCATAAATTAAGTAAAAAAGTGCCATTTTTACTTCACATATTTGTTTCTCTAGTACTGTAACTCAGTAAACATCTCATTTATGCCGTTTCATTCTCTGTAACACTGTAAGGCTGGATATCTTTACAAATAAACAAGGCGATGGCATTGGTTATTGCCTTAGACCGAGAAGAGCTGTTAGCCAGCGGGGCGTGAAAAAAAGTTGTGATACTTTGCTCACCAGTCTTGCTAGCGGTACCGCTGGGGCTAGCTCGAGCTGAATCCGAGGGGGAGGGAGAGGCAGACATCACCGCAGGCACACCATGTCGCCGCTTCAGGTGAGTGTTTAAGTTAGTCGGGTTGCCTGTGTACTTTATAGCAGCACGACATCTTTTGCAAATTGCCTGCGTCTTGTCAAGTTGTCCGTCTCTTTTGAAAAATCCAAAGTGTCGCCAAACATTTGATTTGTAGGAATTCGGTGGAACGTGTAGCTCTTCCTCCTCCGTGTTAATCTGTAATGTGACACGTCTGGACACATGCCTTGGCCTCTGTGGTATCTTTGACCACTGATGGCAGGTGGAGATGATAGAGCGCGCTTGAGAAACAGTTTAGGGAAGAGGAATCAATCTAAATATAAAATTATTGGTCCCATTTCTAAATAATAATGGCATAGGGCCCCTACTAATAATTAGATATAAATAAATTGGATTTTACCAATGCAAAGATGTTAGAAATGATGCATCGCACACTTTTTTTTATCGGGGCAATCGCATAGTGAACTTTTATGCCGGTGCACCGATGTGAATCGGTGAATCTTACCATCCCTACTCCAAATGAATGCTAATGTTGCTTTGTATCAGCTAGAAGTGTACAGTAAATAGGCAACCGTCTCCCCTCAAGGACTGGGCTAGCTTCTTTAAGATAGATGTCAGACTTCAGCCCTGGAGTAATCTTCAGTGGAGTGCCAGTTTCTCTGAAGCTTTCATTTCCACATTGAAGCTGCACCTCAACATCGTATGGAAAGCGAGGAATGGGGAATTCACGTGGCCATGCACGTGCCCTCAGTTCAGTGTCTGAATGTGGCAGAATGATGGTATTATCCGAGTCTGTTGAGGACACACTGGGGGATCTTGGGCTGCTTACTGGTGCTCCAGATGACCAGGAAGTGCTGAGAGCATTCTGCATTGAAGAAGATGGACTCACATCAAGTCAAGTCAAGAACTTTATTTGTCACATACGCATACAGGATGTGCAGTGAAATGAAAAAGTGGCAATGCTCACGGGATTGTTAAAAAAAAACCAATATTTACAGCAAAAAACAAAGCACACTATTTACAATAGGTATCAAAATATAGAATATAAAATATAAATCTTATGTAGTTGTAAGTGTGAGTCTGTGTGTGTGTGTGTGTGTGTGTGTGTGAGTGCAAAAGAGGGGCAGTGTGTGGTGCTTGGTGGGGGGCCCTGGTGAGGTCAGAGTTCACAGTCCTGATGGCCTGAGGAAAGAAACTCCGTCTCAGTCTCTCTGTTTTGGCAGCGTAACTGCGGAGGCGCTTGCCTGACCGCAGCAGCTGAAACAGTCCGTTGTTGGGGTGGTGAGGATCCTTCATGATCCGACAGGCTCTAGTTCTGCACCTCCTGGTGTATAGGTCCTGCAGGGAGGGGAGTGTAGTTCAAGTAGTGCGCTCAG
>OOFE01013085.1:0-12254 GCA_900323365.1 Monocentris japonica
TGAGAAAAATGTAGCGGCGTTTGGTCAGAAAACAACCGAGTCCGCAGCCTGAAGCAGTGGAAAATGTCTTTGACTGTTACTCTGTTTAAATGCTAGTGTATAAGGATTTCAAGAAAGGATTTAAGAATAGATATCTTAGGTGTATAAATGAAATATACCCCTAAAAACAGCTCAAGAGGGGAAAAAAATGTAGTTTATCATTTGAGTGCTTTGCTTTGAGTGGTCTGTTTATTCAATGGCTGTCTGTGCTTCGCTTTCTAGGCAGTGCTTTGGGGATGGGCTGAACTGGGCTGGCTGCTCCATCATTGTACTCTTGGGACAGCAGCGCCGCTTTGACCTCTTTGACTTCTGCTACCACCTGCTCAAGGTCCAAAGACAGGACGGCAAAGATGAGATCATCAAAAATGTGGTGGGTATACTATAGTCACTACAAATACGCACACACACAAACACACAGGCAGGCTTTCCATATTGTCCGTGCCTCTTTTTCTCCAGTCGTGATTTAAATGGTTGCATGCATCCCGTTTGTTCAGAGCTGTCTCTGTGTGTCCTCTCTGTGCTTACAGCCCCTGAAGAAGATGGCAGACCGCATCAGGAAGTACCAGATCCTGAACAATGAAATCTTTGCCATCCTCAACAAGTACATGAAGGCTGTGGAGACGGACAGTTCCACTGTGGAGCACGTTCGCTGTTTCCAGCCTCCTATACACCAGTCCCTGGCTACCACCTGTTGAAAAGACCACTCACAAATAATACACACACACACCATAGCTGTGATACAAATTCTGCCTCTCACCGGTCTTTGGTCTTTTATCAGAACTATAGATTTACCGTGATGGTGTGTAACTGCTCCCCATATTGGCCACAAGGATGCAAACTCTCATTTTGTCTGGATTGTGGTTATCTTGGAATTCTTGAAGCCTTGATACCCATAGAATTGTACATCTCAGAAAAAGTAAGCCCAACATTGTATATCTGTAGCTCTGACTATCCCCTCCAAGCCCCTAGAAATCTAATAAGTGTATAAGACCAGAGGTGGAAGTGTAATATTCACTCCTTTTCTTTTTACTTTACTACCTGCGTGGCTTTCACTCAGACTCATGCATGCCTTCTCTTATTCCTTCAGCTGCACACCTGTGGATTGGACCAGTGACACACAGGCCAAGAGAATAGTTGTATACTATAAATCTGTATCCCCAATTTGTTCAGAGTCTCAGCCATTCAGAGTCAAAAAGACCCTCTGATGAATTGCAGTTAACAGCTGAGACATCAATAATCCTAACAAGGTCTAAACAAAATAACGAGCCCCTAAATAACACAACAAATAACCCATTTTTTGTAAATGACACAAAGATATTTTCAACACTAGCTCTAATAAGTGCTACTTCAGCTACTAATAGTACTACTACAAGGCACCATTATTGTTGGATTATGGCTCAGACCTGTTTTAAATTGTGATACATCATACATTTCAAGCTCTTCACATGTGCACATAATAATCTGGTTTGGCTGGGTTCATGATACAGTAAGTGGTTACAATGATATATTTGGATACTTCTTACAGTACACCTCCCTGCTTTCGAAGGAATGAAGAAACATTACTTTATTTGGTTTGCTTTTATTTATTTTACCCTCATCTGGTTTTCTTGCCTCCTAGCACATTTTATTCGGTACCACTTCCACTGTAAATTTCACTGTTGAACTAAGTGAAGTGTTGAGTGTTGTAATTGTTCTTGTTTTTAATTCTTAATAATTTAATTCACACCCTTGGTATTCTTGCCTCTGCTACTGACTGGAAACCTCAGCAACTTTTTCTTTCTTTTATCTGTTTGTTGAAAAGTTTTTTATATTCTGTACATGAAGACAGTAATATTGTTTACCACTTTGAAAAGGCTCATCTTCATCTGGGCAAATGTGTTTACTAAAACAACAAACAAAAGAAGCATTAGAAAATACCTCTAGGTTGTACAATGACAATGCTATACTAGATTAACCAGTTTTGTGTGTGAATGGATATGTTGGTCTAACAGACAGACCTACAAAATACTCTGACTATACATTTAAAACTCCTGTAAGGGAAATGGTGTCCCTTTTTTAGGTTTAAAAAAAAAAAAAAAAAGAAGGTTGGTTATACTGAAAGGGCAGTTTCCTACATATATTCAGTATTTAGTACTATTGTTGGATTTTTGCTTTAGATTAAGCAGTGTTATCAAAATATGCAAAATTTGTCCCTATTTTTTTCATATGAAGAAAAATCAAATTAATTCTTTAGAAATAACCGTCTCCAAACAGCCCTGTGATTTGTCTATCTTTATCCGCTCTGTTTTGAATGAAGAACATTTCTTTTGTAATTCCAGTGGTCCTTTTATTATATTTATTCACACAACTCCAATTTATTGTTCATTTAAGGGTTAATCTAATGAAAATATGAAGGTACCAATGCATCATCTTCAAACCTTAGCATGGCAAGTGTAATTTATTGTCATCAATGGCTCCATTTGTGACATGAGGCTTTGTTTATGATATTGTTGTACGAGTGACCTTGTTTTGAAATACAAAAAAAGGAGAAAAGAATATAAGATGTACAACAATGGTCCTGCAAAGGATTTGAAATTATGTTGTATTTCCATGAAATAAAAAATGTCTAACTGAAAGAATGAAGTTATATTTGGCATATGTTTTATTTCCAACATATTCAAGTAGCCTACTCGTCTTAAGTTCATATATGAAAGCCATAAACAGACTTGGACTGTTGTTTTAGAAATCAAGTGACACAGGGCTGCCTGCTGCAGGGCCATAATGAACAGAGTAAATGGGCATCTGGCATGTAACTGATGTTTTAATTTATTTGCCGAGAAATAATATAGAAACGTATAACAATACAAATTATTAACATAGAATGCCCACTAATCCCACAAACATCATTTTTACTATCAATTGTTGACATAGGTTGGCCCACACAAACTGTTGGCTTTCTTGCTGTCCGATGTTTTTTCACTCAAGATACGCCCCCTAAACGTCACATCTCGGCAATCCCGTTATCATAGACACTTCCCACTTTAGCAGTCATATTTACCACTTTTGGGGGTCGGTCATGTGCACGTATTTAGGTAAGTCGATATTTCCAACTGCTACCGAAGGCAGCAAAAGATTACGTTCTCTACCCGAAGATTTCTTTCCAACAAGGAGAGGCGGGGCAGCGTCACCTAGAACGAGAAGCTTATTGGCCAGAAGCACGTATGACGTCTATTTGAAATTTAAGCGGTGGAGCGTTTGTTTTTGTTTGTCATCGGGAGCTGCGCAGCATTTGCAGAGCCGAGCTGTTACAGTGGGGAAAGTCAATATTTTATCACTACTAAAATTAATTAGATATGTCTTTTTCAAGAGCGCCTTTAAAAAGGTTCAACGACAATATTGGTAAGTAACGTTAGTAACAAGCTAGTATCATGTCAGCAAGTTATCCAGCCAGGCTAGCCAATGACAACTAGCTAGCTAACATTTGAGCTAAGTTAAGCTAACGTTACATGCTTAGCCAATAAAACCTTACACTGTAAAAACGAAGCTAGATAACGTAGATACTTAAACTAATAAAGAATCGACATTAAAGTTCGTAGGATGTTCATGGTCATAATAACCTACGCTTAAGCCTGATTTAGATGACGTTGTGCTTTTGACCTAACGTTAAGGTTGTGCCCCACCACCGGGGTCCTACGAGATAAAGCCTGGGGAACTGAAGGGAGCTGCGTCCTTCCATAAATCTGAGCGGTTCAAATCTGTCAAGGCAGGTGAGTTAAAGTGTACCTCAACGCAATACATCGAGAAAACACAAGCTGAATAAGAAATGGAAAATATGTGCCGCTTAATCTGTCGTCTGTGTTTCCAGGCGCTGCGGCTCTACTACCTCCACCATCGCCCTCTAGAAATGTCCTAATGTCACCCGTCCGCAGGACTATGTCAGTTGATGGCCTTGTAAGTTGTCAGATGATTGTTTACCTCGACATGTGGCAGCATCTCTCAGATGACGAAATGCAACTACTATTCCTTAACTATTATTATCATACAACTATCCCTGTCTATATTTTGCCATCACATAGGTTGATGGGTCAAGTGTGAAGAGAGATAGGAGTGGCATCACCACGGAAAAGAAACAGCAGAGACTCTTGGAGAAAGAGGTACACTTCATCAGGTTGAATCATAAATCATATGTAATCATAAGCTATATGCTATCAACTGGTTCTTGACTTGCAATTGCCTATCCTCAAACTGCCAGCAAGCTAGTAAACCCATGGGAGTATACAGTGTCAGTGTTTGACCCACTATGTGTGTGTGATATGTGTGTGTCATAGCATTAGCTTTTCTCTTTTCCAGATCCGGACCCTGGTGCAGCAGCGCGGGGAGCAGGACCGACGTGTGCTGGCCCTGGAAGAAGAACTGAAGAAGGTTGAAGCCAAGGTGCTGGCAGCAGTCAGGGAGAAGACTGGCCTTTCTGCCAATGTTGCCACCCTGGAGAGACAGCTGGCTGAGCTCAAGAAAGCCAATGAGTTCCTGAAGAACAAGGTCTACATGGCGTCTATGCTCATCTTTAGCCTTGGTTATGTTTAGAAATCCTCTCATGATTAAACCAGAATGAGATGTGTCTAGCTCTCAAAACTTAGGTGATTTCTTATTGTTATTCTCATGTCTTATTGAAATTGTGGCTGAGTAAGTGATTTTCTTAGGTTTCTGCTGACACTACGAAGAAGAGGATCAACTCTCTCACAATGGAACTGATGGAGGCCAGGAACAATTTGGATGTTAAAAACAAGGTATTACTTCATTCCTACACTCTCCTCTTTAGATTATAATACAATAAAATCCGGTATTGGTTTCATCACGTTTGTGACACACATTTGTGAGCTGTAGTGTACGGTGCTTGAGTATAAGGTGTGTATGTATGTATGTGTGTGTGTGCCAGGAGGTATGTTTTCTGCAGATTAACACTGAAGGCCAACTGAAGGTGCTAGAAACGGATCTGCAAGCTGCCAGGGTTACCCTCACAGCTCTAAAGGACAGGAACAAAGATTTGGGTAAGACTTCACGCCAGTGAATAAAGTTATCAGTGAGACAAATGTGTTTGCCATATTGTGTAGATGAATACAAGTAGGTGAGCAGCAAGGATGGAATAATCAGGGTTTTTGCTTTTCATAGAGGACCTCCAACAGGCGACCAAAACGCAGAACGAAGAACTGGAGAATGAGACTGATAAATTGCATGGTGAGTTCTGTGTTGACTCCCTAGTGCTACAGGAAACATTGCCTGCTTGTGTGTGTTTCTGGCTCTGCTTGCATATGTTTCTATCCATAATCCTTTGTTTTCCAGCCGTGATTCAGGAGCTGAGGGAGGAGATCAAGGTTCTGCAGGACTACCTAGACACAGCCAATGACCAAATCCAGGTAGAGCAAGGACGTGAATTGTGACTTTAGTATGAAAAGTTACAAGGGACTTTTGATTTGGATCATGCCTTGTGAAAGCAATACTTAATTTGTGTGTCTGTAGGATCTGCGCTTGAAGCTCCATGAGAAGACCGAGTTGGACCACACCGTGGCGCATTCTCAGCAGGAGACAGTAGGGTAAGCAAATGCCTAATGGCTTGGACAAGAAAATTAAATGTCCACTCTACATGATGCTGATTTGACACTTGTCTGCAGGCAACTCGAGAGAGAATTAAAGCAGCAAACTACTGAGCTACAAACCACCAAAGATTTGTTGAAGCAAAAAGAGGAGGAGTCAGAGAAATATCACCAAGAGCTGCAGGCATCCAAAGATGCTCTATGGGAGATGGAGAAGAGGTTGGAGAATGGTGAGTTGGAGCTGAAGTCTTCCCAAAAGGCTTTGAGTGAGATGGAGACCCAAAAGAAGCTGGTTGCCCAAGAAGTTCAGGACTCTCAGAGCACAGTGCGTCAACAGGAGGCAGAGCTGGCCAGGCTAAGGGAGGTGCTGAGGAGGACTGAGCAGGAGCTGGATGAGAGAGTGGCGCACCTTGCAGAGAGATGTCTGTTCTCTGAGGAAGAGAGAAGTATGTCCCGCTAAGAGTCCTGTTAAGTATATTACTTGGAATAAAAAAATATTTTGGAGTTTATGTATGTATTTGTGTATTTTCTGTTTGGTTTTAGGCAAGACTCAGGAGCAGGGTTTAAGGAGAGTGGAGGAGCTGAAGGCAGAGTTGAACTCTCTTAAGGAGGTTAAGAGAGATGAAAAAAAGAAACAGATACAGCTCCAGCAAGAACATGCTACTCTTACTGAGGAACTGGAGAAAGAAAAGGTTAAACATAATTTTGTCATATATGGCACGCTCACTTTAAGTCCTCCAAGATTTATTGCAATGCCAGACATCTAAGCTTTAGCTCTGTTTAATCCACATACACGGTCACTCTCCCCATTTCTGCAGGCACTCGTAGACTCCCTGTCTGTGTTGCTGGAGCAGGAAAGGGAGGAGTCTGAGGAGCGGCTGAAGCAGCTGAAGGATGAGATGGAGGAGGTGCTGGGAGAGCTCTCTCTAATGGAGGAGCAGGAGCAGAGGAGGCAAGAAGTGGTGGAGAAGAACCAGGAGGTCCTCGAGAGCCTGCAGGTGGAAAACAAAGAGCTGGAGAGACAGCTGAGGGATGCAAGGGTATTGTTGGACAGGTGAGGGAACTGACTGGAAGGACGGTACCACTTTTTTTCTGTCACACATATTCTGTATCACCCTTTTTCCCTCATTGAGATGAATGGCAGAATTTTGTGATGCGTTTGTCACATTTCTCCTTTTCATAAAATGTGTTCAGAAACACTAGAAGCCCATGCCATTGAAGAGTCATCACGATAATGTAAAGGAGAGGCAAAACAACAATCTTGATCTAGATTTCGAGTAACAAATGATAAACCCCTTGAATTATTTTTAGGAATCAAAGTCAAGAAGCTACATTTATACATCAAAACTGTGGTTGTGTTCTTAGTAAGAGCAGTGAGGCGGCAGCGGTGGAAGAGAACCACTTGGCAGCCATGAGGAAACTCCAAGAGGAGCACACAAACTCTTTGAGCAAGATGGGAGACGTTGCTACGGAGCTGGAAAGGTGAGCACTCCAGTATCTGTGTTTCTTTAGGGAAGGACAGCCAGTTTAATTATTATGCCTTGTTATTGTGTCCCCTGTGTTCAAATTTGTGTCAGCCTCAAAGATTGGTGTTTTCCCTTTCAGGACCAAACTGGCTTTGAAGGGAGCAGAGGAGACAGGGAGAGAACTGGAGGCGGAGGTGGTGAGAGTGACCCAGCAGATGAAGGAGGAGATTGACAGAGTTATTCAGCAGAAAGAGGAGGAGATGAAAAGAGTGAGGGAGGCGTTAGAGGAACACCAGGAGAGATGCCTCACTGTCCAGCAGGCTGAAGAGAAAGCCAGGAAGGAGTATGCACGGTATGCTTCTCCGTCGTATTGAGACTGTAACATGTACCGCCTTTCCACCTTTAATTTTCCATTTCCATCTATCCCTGGCTCTCTAGTATGCTGTTGGAAGTACAGACTCACCTTGCACAGAAAGATGAGGAGATGAAGGCCATGGAGGCAAGCCATACGACCATGATCCGTCAACTACAGCAGGAGGTACAACTACAGATGAGGGAGAAAGAAGAGACGCTGGGACAACTACAGGAACAGAGAGGTCAGATCGTTATTCAGCTCCAAGATGAGAAGACAGAGGCCCAGAGACTACTAGAGAAGGTCAGGCAAGAAAAGGAGGAGATACTGGAACAACTCCAGCAACAAAGGGAGGAGAAAGTTAAAATGGAGACAGCCCTTAAGGAAATGATGGAAATTGAGAGAAAAGGCTCCCAACAGGCCAGGTCAGAGGTACTCAGGTTACAGACCCAGCAAGAGAGAGTAGCTGAGGAAATGAGGATCCTTTATTCTCAAGTAGAACTCCTAGACAAAGATAGGTCAGCTCTTCAAAATCAGCTAAAGATGGCAGAGCAGGACAGACAACAGCCTCAGTCTCACCTGGACCAAAGTGAACAAGAGTGTCTGAGTCTCCGGAGCCAAGTAGAGCTCATAGCGGCGGAGAGGCAGGCTCTGCAGCGGGAGGTGGAGGAACAACGACAAGACAAACAGGCTCTGCAGGAACAAGTGCAGGTGTTTGCTCAGGAGAAAGTTACCCTGCAGTGGGAGATGGTGGAGCAGAGACAGGAACTCCAAAGACAACTTGCTGAAGCACAGGAGAAAAGGTGAGCAGTAAGATCATAAGTTGACATTAAAAAAAATCTATAAATGACTAACATTGATATGTGTCGGGGCTTCAATGCAATTTTTCAGTGATGTAGAGAGGATTTCTTTTTCCATTTTGTTTGGTTTGTCAGTTTTCCCTCATAGAACAAAAGGTAAGTACTAATAATACACTTCTTTACTTTGTTCCCAGTTTTCCTAGTTCAGAGACAGAACACTGGAAGAGACAGTATGAGGAGCTGTTTGCTAAAGTCAAGCCATTCCAGGTAATTTCCACATCACAATTTGAAGTCTCAGAGTACACCAGATAATCTGTCATTAATTTGAAACAAATTTGTATTGAATTAAAACGCTTTAGCTGAATTTGCACTTGGGTATAATCACTGGTTCCAATGAGTTCTCACCCCTGACATGTCCCTGTTGGCGTGTTCTCACAGGAGCAGCTCAACGGGTTTGCGGCAGAGCGAGACGCGCTGCTCAACGAGAATGGTGCAAACCAGGAGGAGTTGAACAGGTTGGCTGACGCTTATGCTCGTTTGCTGGGCCACCAGAACCAGAAGCAGAAGATCAAGCATGTGGTGAAGCTGAAAGATGAAAACATTGCCCTAAAAAAGGTGAAAAATAAGAGCGGCGCTGTGTTTTCTAAACCACACACTATACAGCAGGCTTATGTTCTTTAAGGAAAGTGATACCATTAGCTATTTTGTCTCAAGCTTGAGGTCATATATTGATGGGCTGTTAATTTCTCCCCATTTCCTCGCTGTGTGTCTGTAGGAACTGTCTAAGCTCCGGTCCCAGGTGAGCCGGCAGAAGAACGATCTGGAGCAGCTGAAGTCGATGCTCCCCGGAACTCCCCGCCGCAAGTTTGATCCCAGAAAAGCTTTCCAACATGACAGCAAGGAGAACAGGCAGCCCGAGACAGCTCCTGCTCTCAGAGAGGGTGAGTAATAGACCGACCACTCACTGCATCACACTGGCCCTACATGAGACAGCACTATGTAAGATAAAATTATAAAGATTGAAGCGGCCAACATTTGCACCACTTTCTGTATTTGCTGGGATGATTGTGTTGAAGCCTAATAGCTTGTTTCATTTGTCAGGAAATCATTACATGTAGCGGGGCTCTTCTACTGGACAGGAATTTGCAACTGATACCGTGCTGACAAATCTCATTTCCGAAGGTTTGGTGTTAGAATAGTTACTTATCTGCCCATATTAGAAATGATTGTGCCTCTTAATAGTTTTTTTTGTTGCTCTTAATTTTAAGTTCACACATAATTCAATGTTAAGATTTTTAAACTGTTGAGAAATTGTTACTTGTGAACTATAACTATTGCTACATGCGTATGTTTTAGATCCTTTTGTGTCATCAAAGTGTCTGTTTCCAATAGTGGCAAAAGAAAATAAATACAAAGAATGTGTTTGTACAGGAACAGCATGACATAAAATAATGACCACATACGAGGCAGCCGCAAATGGGTGCACACGTGGCACAAAACAGCGTAGCAGTCAGTATAAAAATGTGAGAAGTATTTTATCATTTAGTACTTGTTGGATTTTAAGCCCAGAAACTTCCCTATAAGTTCTTGGTCATGGTAAGATAGATTTGGAGTCTTTCGTTTGGGGTAGAAGTAATCCTATATTAATATTGCTGTTCTAACTTTTTATTTTTGTATATGCTCATTGTAAATAAAGACAAATTTAGATGCTCTTCTTAAACAAGTTTTTTTTTCTTTCCAAATTAATTGTATTTGTTGATGTCTCTAATCATGATTCTCTACTGTGTATGTGCAATTACCAACGATTGCTGTTCTTCTGGATCTTTCCTTCTCTTCTAGTGTATCATGCCATGTCTGTCCATGGCCAGTAGAGAGCACTCTAGGACTGCAGCACAATGAAGGCCATTTTACAACTCATGTTGCATTCACACTACAAAAAACACAACTTCACATCTTCTCACAGACAGTCTTGGATCAAGCAGCTTTATTTCCTTTAGTGAGAATTGGATAAGACATAGCCAGCAAGTATTTGGCCATAGATGGACTTTTTACTGGCTATGAGTGGTGATAGCTGTGGAGAAGTGGGTCAGTCGCAGTAGCCCTCCAGGTGGTAAATGCTGCATGGCTTATGGCAGCACTGCTCCACGATGCCTCTCTTCACCTTGGGCTCATCACGCCCAGACAGAGCCCTCCACAGCCGTTTCTCCTGTCTGGCCCTTTTAGACAGGAACCCTTTGAAGTGGAGACAGTTTTCATAGTCCTGTGAAAGTCTGCTGCAATGGAAACTCCCAGCTCCTCAAACTACCATTTTAGACTGTTCACAGTTTAATGGAGACTTAATGACTCGGTAATCTGATCTCCCCAATCCATTAGTAATCCATCGTCTTGTTTAAATCTCTACTTCAAGAGGGGATATGACAAACATCCAACAGAGGCATATCATAGCTTACACCTCCAAAGTTAACTTCAGAACATCAATAGGATCTTTGAGGTGGTTTTAACTGAAGCATCCAAATAATGTGGTTTTCAGTAGAATATAATGAGGAATTCTGGGATTTCACACTATTCTACAATTAGATTGGTCACACAGTGGATGTTAGAAGCAGTCTCAATAAGAGACCAAAAGAACAGCCACACCATGTACTACAAAAGAGGCCAAAAAGACAGTTTTACACACTAATGATGGGTTGGACAAATGCATAGATTTAACTTCAGTAAACTTTCCAGCATGTTGTCCCCAAATGTTTTACGTCCAGCTAACATCCAATTTGGCATTCTCATTAGACAGTCTGGTGTTTGAACACAGTGGGTAGAGCCTGCACAGACACAAAGCTAGACTGGGGTCTCGGGGCAATGTCATGCTGTTCTTTTTTTTAACTCACTGTCAAAAGGACAATTAGAATTTATTTTACAGTAGAGGTTTGTTAAAGTCTGTCTACGGCTGCTCTGCTGTAGTGTTAATGTGGCCTTACCGAGCAGGGGCTGCAGATCCCTCTTGTGGGTTCGGTTTGGATTGTAGAAAAAGCCCCGATCCCCACATACAAAATATAGAGCATCCACCAAGCTGGACCCACACAGGTGCTGGGTGGGGGCTGTGGCCACCCCTGGCGAGTACAGCACCACCAGTAACAGCATAGACACAGCCCATGGTACCCCGGCCATAGGAGGGAGACCTCTTCGACAGAGCACACAAAGAAAATTACACTTATATACCAGTACACATCTGATAAAATGTTTATGACCTTAGGGTTAGAGGGTTATCTGAGACAGAGTTAAAATGGTTGCACCTACTTATTAACACTGCATAGGGACCATATGGTTGAGAGAGCTGGTATTGAGATGGTAGTGATGTTCAAATTAGACGGGACTTTTGTCAGCAGCACTTAACAAAATTACAGAATCAGTTCCCTTAAATGAGTTTTAATATGGATATTTTGTTATGATGTGCCTATGAAATTCTACCATATGTGTAGGTTTAAGGTCCTTGGGAGTGTAATAGCACATAGACAAGATCGAAGCGTACGGCTCTACCACAACTCCAAATAAAGGCTTTGAAGTGAGCAGAAAAGCTGAATAATTCAGTCTTTCAGTGAAAATCAAAGGCAGGATGAAAAGCCTCTGTGAAACAAGGTCTGTAGGAAAGAGATGTGATGATATCTGACTTGAATCTCTTTAACTCTTACAGCTCAGTCAGCCTAAGCAGACAAAGTGAAAGATTAAGTTAAGTGTGACTTGATCGAGGTATTTCGCGAGGTGTCCCTCGAAGGTGTGATGGAATGTCACTTTAGTACAATTTTTCAAAGGAAAATGTCATATTTTTCATTGTGCAAATTTCCTAAACTGATTAGCTGGTTAAACTGAGAATCCACCCTTAAACAATATCTTATTCATCTTGTTCCTTTGATGTTGGGCGTTGTGTAATTCATATCTGTGAACATAAACAGCTCTCTGGGAACCAGATATCAAAGGCTCTAATGTTTGATGTCATCAAAAAAATATTAGAAAATGATTTTATTATATATATATA
>OOFE01013086.1:0-10025 GCA_900323365.1 Monocentris japonica
AGTCAACATGAAACAAAAACTAATAAAAATCGATCATACAACATTACATCCATAGTGTTCTGTGGAAATATACAGGGTCACATGCATGAAATTTACACTTTCAACAATTCATAAACCACGCTATTTAATCTGTATTGTTATTCCATGTGTGCTGGTAGCTAAATCGAAGTTGTTATACATTATTTCTGGCTAAAGTGTGTGTTCATTGTTTGGTGCTGCCGATATGGAGGAACTCATTAAACATCAAGTGTAATCCTTGTTTATTGTGTAGTTTATATAATTCTTCCATTAGCTTGGATCCAAGTGCAGTATACAAATAAGTGTGGTATACAATAAAGCACGGGGTTTAATCTCGAACCAGAGACGCAGTTTTACACCACAGTTATGGAGCAAAAACCTCTTCTGGGAATACTTCAAAATAAAAGCCAACAAACAACCAAATATGCTTCTAACAAAATTAGAGTCTTAGAATAGAAATGCTCCAGAACTAAGGCTACAAAAGTAATAGAGTTACATAGCCTGCTATGAAATTTTGATTTTAAACTTTTTAAAATTTAAAATTTGATTTTAAACTTTTTTTGTGCTGTGAAAATCTTTTGACAGTAAGAACACTACAAGAGAAGTTGAAAGGTGGATGCATTATTCGGCAGGGCTTGTGTTGCACACGACCCTTAAGTCTGTACGCCTTTTATAGTGTTGAACAGGGCGTTTACCTATACAAATGGACTTGAACAGGCACGCGCATCCAGTTCATGAACAATTGGCATTCATCACCTGATAACCTGGGGTACAGACAAATCAAGGTTTTCCGTATGTTTTATGTACACACATAAATACGAAAAAAATATGACAAATTTAAGAAACATTTTATGAATGAGGCCTAATGTGTCTTATTTACCAAAAACCCCAAACCTAGCAAGAAGCAACCCCACCCACCTTAAACTTTACAACCAACCAATTAACATCTGTAAAGAAGCCAAATTTATATTCCAATACAATATGACATGGACAAAACACATCTTGGGTCCTTCTGCCTGCCAGCTTTCCCTCTCCCAGATATTCTGCATGGATAGAAAAGGGTAAATGGGTAAATCTTAATGCTTACAGCAACGTGTCTACACACTGAAGCCACCATGATGACATAATGTCCATGTACCATGGAGGTGGGACATAAAAAAAAAACTTGAATACATGTTTTATTTATTAATTGTATCTATTTATTTATGAATACCATTCAACACAATCATCCAATTAATCAGCTTTGAAAGGCATCACCTACTTGGTTAACAATACAATTTCTTTTAGAAAAAAGTTTAGGAAGTTGAAAGTATTCTGCTGCTGGCATGATGCCCCTAGTTGTTCAGCTGTCTAAACGTTGGGAAGGCTTGGTGCGCTGCCTGCCGAAGCCACTGGGCAGCGATTCAAACTACAGACCTTTGGTTGCTAATAACAGTCCGGATCTGAGGGATTCCAGTCGGTAGTGTCCAGACAGTACTGGCAGTAGCGGAGCTGGGGTAGGAGCTGACCGAAGCTGGACCGGACCAGTTTGACTCCCGGTACAGACCAATATGCAGTCTGAGCTGAGCTGAGATTCCTGCCAGAGTTTATTATCGGATACTTACTAAATGGGAATTAGAACGGACTGGTAAGTGCGCTTTTTTTTGTTTTCGTTTTTTTGAAATTCTTAATTCTTAATTCATAATGCGCGCTGCCGAGCGCTCGGCAGTATCTTGTTGGCCATACACACACACACACACGCTGACACCAATAGTTAATAAGGAAATGCATTAAATGCATTAACGTTCTGCTATAAAGGTGCCATCTCTCACATTATCTATCTTAATCTCAGTGAGTCTTTCCCTGGTGAAATAAGGTTTAATAAAATAAAATAAAATAAAATCTATCTATCTATCTATCTATCTATCTATCTATCTATCTATCTATCTATCTATTTATCTATCTATCTATCATGGTAAATGAATTTACTCCTTGTTGCTTTGATGCATCATTAGGGTCATTGTCGTGCTGGAAAATGAATCATTTTCCACACAACTTTAAGCCAGAAGGGATGGCATGCCTCTGCAGAATAGAGTGGTAGCCTACTTCTCTTTGGTCAATGTGTAGTTGATCCTGTGCAAGTCACCAACTCCGGAATAGGTGAAACAACCCCAAACCTGAATTTCGACTATACTTTTACTCTCTCTAGAGTACGACGTTCTTTGTTCAGTTGGCTTTGTATCTTGGATGCAGATGCTGTTCTGTCTCGTAAAGATGTTAGCTTGACATACTGGTCTTTAGATGGTGTGGTAACTTTAGGTCCTCCTGGTCTTGCTTTGAATGAAAATAACTTGGTTTGTGAAAATCTTTCTAGCGTGCATTGTACTTCCCCCTTAGAAACCATAGCAGTAGTGACAATAATGCATAGAGGGCCATATTCATTTAGTCAGTATCTGGTATTAGTTGTTAAAAGACCAAAGCAATTCACACTGTGCATTAGAAGCATACATGTTTCAATTATATTGGAAATAAATGTATAGTGTGACAACAATTTGAGAAAACCCTACCAAATGGTGTGCGAACAAGATATTAAGGTATATTTCAATTTCATACGAGGAAGATCTAAAAATGTTGATTTGCATCAGTTCTAAAAAAAGTTAGTCATTTAGTTTTAGATAAATTATATTAAATTATATACATTATTAAATGATGTTTTTAAGTCTTCGTTTTCACCATCCACACTACGAAAACGCGAGGTCGGCGTTTTCAAATGTATCCACTTGGGAGAGCGTTTTCGGAAAACTGCGCTTTTGGGGTTGAAAACGCCAGTGTAGTGTGGAGAAATAAATATGGGTTTTCAAATTTAAACGGCTTTGTGTGGATGTGGCCTCAGATTTTTGGACTCCACTGTACTCATATGGCTCCGTCATATCAGAGGTGGATGACTGGACCATACCCAGTAGTTCATAAAAGGCCAAGAGCCAATATATTGGTCTTACCCTAATAAGCAGTGCACACACATACACTCTTACCTTATGTCAATTTTATTTAAGTCAAAGTAAAATTACTAGTGCACTTGAGTAAAAAAAACTGATTACCTCTGAAGAGTAAAAGTTACTGAATTGATTAAAAGACATTGTTAAATATGATTTTTCCCATGCCATGCAAAAAGGATTAGAAGTGTTTATTGAATCATGATCTGAATATAATAACTATCATTCAATCACAATGTACTTATAATCTGCTTATGATTCCTCATGATGCCTTATGGGCACCACTTCAAGTAAAGTGTTACCTATGTCTGTTCTTTAAAAAACAACTGAATTAACTTTGTGCTTATGATTTGAAGGTGGGATAAATATTGACTAGACAATAGCCTTTAAAGCCATTCAATCCCGAACAACAGAAGCTCCTACATAGCTCTCTGCAGTAGCATGATGATTTTAACACTGAAAGAATCTATTGTCTAGTGTCTTTTGTGTCACACATTTTCTGAGTGAAATTTGACAAAATTGCTCATAGAGCCATGAAACTCCTTAGCTGGGTTTGTGTCTACACATGGTCATGCATGTTCACGATTAATTGCAGAATTGTAATTGAACCATTGAAATTGAGGGTGTTTTCCCTCTTATTACAATCATCCCTAGTTTCCCCTACAGCTTCAAAGTCTAATTCTACAGTCCTTTTAAAGCTGTGCAATACAACTTTGCAAGTTGGCGACCCTTAACAGCAGCAGAGAGGTAATTGTTTGGAAAATGTGAACCTTATTACCCAGAAATCCTGTAATGTGACATGAGTAAACAAAATGTACTGTCCTTAGTGTGTGGTGGGGTGAAGGTGGTGAAGAGGTTCAGCCATTGTTGGTGTGTCTAGCTTTCTCTGGAAGGAGTGCTCACTCACTGCTGTTTTGGACAAACATTAGAATGTCATTCTTACGTTATGATTATTAAACACCTGTGTGAAGAAGATTTACCACCAGTGACCATACCGCGACCAGAATTTAATTTGGGCAAATGCTTTTCCCAGGTGAACACCTTGTGGGTTCGTTTTGGTGATTTTCATGTTTTTATTTGAAGTACTGTATTTCATGGTCTTCAATGGCCCTACTAAATGGTGTGGCCCTTGGGCTCATGAAATGCTTTCAAAACACATTGTATGAGTTCAGACAATGGTCGGTGGATGGTTGTCCTCAAAATAAAGCTGTTTTTTAATTCCTGAAAAGTTGTCATTTTGGAGATACAAGGTCATTACACTATTACTATATTGCCGTAGTATTATTTTGATGTGCTGTGCTAGTTTTGGGTATCACCTCGAACATAAAATGTGTTTTTAGGTTTCCATTGAAAGAGATTGCTTTCTCCTCGCTCTGCTGCTGTGTCTATGTGAGTCGCCTTGTCTTCTCTGTAAAGCATCAGATGACGTATGTCTCATTTTTCATCAAAATGCTGTTTTTCACATTGTGGTCGGTGATGGACGGGTGTATGGGTACACTGCTGAGAACAATGCTACACATTAGATTTGGACTTGTTAAGTGGATAAAAACTCCTACCCTTTGCCAGTCGTGCAACTCATTTTTCTCATAAACATCAGGTTTATACTGTATTTATTACAGAGGAATAATCTCTCATGCCTGATTCTCATTCCTCCTCCCTTCATCATTTCCCATCATCGTTTATGCTGTTCTACTCCTAAGCATCACATTTGTTCTGTGTTTATGAGTGTCCTTCCTCAACAGTGGGTATATTATATACTGTAGATGCAGAGCAAGCTGTTGTGCCAAAGATCAGATTTCTCTTGCATTTACTATTATCATTGACTTTGTTTTCATGTCAGAGTAACCCAGTCCATACTCTGGTTAAGGCTTATTCAGGTTAAGCTGTTTACTTGGACCTTTGATACTCTGTGATTGAGTTTCCCTGTTGCCAGTTAACAGAATATTCCTCCGAATAGTAGCAGTAGCAAAGAGGGGAAATGATAATCCATTGATAATCCCAATAGTAATAGTAAGTACATACAGTATAAGTCTGACTTTGACAGTTCAGAGTGGAGAAAGTGAATGAGGAAGACTCTCTCCTTCCTCAACAACTACCATGGATGTGCCACTGAACCCTCAATTGTTGTAGTGGATGTAATTTGTTTTTGTATGCCTAGAATTATTTATCTTATATACAGTATGTGTGTACGTGAGTGTATCCTCCTAGAACGCTGTATATCCATTTAAGAAAAAAAACAAAATAGAATCGGCTGGGCTTTGTAGCTTGAGCTTTGTAGCTCAAAAATAACTGAGAGTGGTTGGAATGTTATTCCACAATGAATTTAATTATTCATGCCATGAACGATTATATAGGTGAAGTTGTCAATTTATTGATTTATTTATTGTTATGGTTTATATCTGCTTTAGAGGTGGGACCCCTCATATGTGTGTATATATACATCTATGTGTGCATATGCATAGTGTATGTATATGCTCTTATATATCTTGTATGCGCCCTATATTTTGTATGTGTGTGTATGTCTGTGAAAATAAATAAAAAATAATAAACATATATCTAAACATATATAAACAAAAACTATATTCTAATAGATTTAACTTGTCAGAGATTTAAATTAACTAAAACTCCACAGAGCAGCTTTAACCACCTCATGATTACCCACTTACAAAAGGATATTTTTGACACATTAGCTACAATGAATGGATGAATGGATGAAATGTCTGAAAACCCACCCACAATCAAATACCAAACACCCTAAAACCCCAAGACCAGTCCACAAAGACGTGGAGCTGAAAGCCACCACGTCCACACATGCTGACAGTTCAGAGGCTGTCCATCAATTAAACAAAGAAAGACAATGACCAGTGAGATATGGTGGCTATCTCACTGGTGAGGCCTTTAAGGCTCTGAAGCACGCTGCATCAACCCCACTGAATCAAGATTTTTATAGTATATGACTAAAACAGTGGCACAATATACAGTATATAGAGACGGGTGACAAATTAAAGGAAAAACCTGAATAAATGAGTGGAGAAACAATGAATGCAGATACTTCCATACGAGTACATCTGTGGCGTACACCAAGAGAACGGTAAATGCCTGAATGCTTGGCCCCTGCAGTGAGGGGGTCCGGTGGCTCTGTTATGCTGTGGGGGGCATTTTCCTGGCATGGTTTGGGTCCACTTGTCCCCTTACTGCAAAGGCTCACTGCAAATCAATACAAAGTCATTCTGAGTGATCACCTTTATCCTATGATGAAACATTGCTATCCTGATGGAAGTGGTCTTCCCCCATCCACAGGGCACGAGGGGTCACTGAATGGTTTGATGAGTATGACAATTATGTAACGTGTTACAGTGCTCTCTACCACATTTACATCACATTACATAACAGGTATTTAATGAATGGGTCAACACGGGTTATCAGACCTAGGTCTGCGACCCTGTTCTCGACCCGGGTCGGACGCGGCTCCACTGCAGTGTGAACAGGGCTACCCGGGTTACACAATTGACGGGGACCTCATTGGTTAAAATCAGAAGCACATTAGTATGTAAGACAGTTCACAACAAGGACCGTTTCAACAACGAACGAATAAGAACGAATAACAACAGAGAATTGGAAAGATTCTGAAATCAGAGAGCTTCTGTCCATTCGTGGGGAAGAAGAAATAAAGCGACAAATTACCGGGACGGTAAAAGATTCAATTATCTATGCCATAGATAATATAATACGACAATATCACACAGGCAATATGGCAATATCACACAGTCACTTGTTTGGCCCTGCACGGCAGTGATGTATACAGATGAAAATATGGTGACATGGGTCTGGTCAGCAGTTGGTCAGTATCCCCAGGACAGTAGATTGGTCTGAATGGTTCCAACACGGGAATGACTTGTGTTCAATAACCTGCGTAAATCCCGGGATTTGTGTGTGAAAGGGGTATAGAAATGCATCCGTTTTTGCCAATTTCCCGACACCACCACTCTAAAATGTATAAAACTATAAAAATATAAAAACCAAAAAAATGACTCTTTACATTTATGTTGTACATGCATGTGTATATGTGTGTGTGTATCTGTTTATTGACTGTCTGTATCCACTATAAAAATAAACCATAATTAATTACTTTCATTATAATTTTTTTCAGTACAATTGTTTTATAATAGCTTAAAATTTAGGCATGTTAAAGCTGGGCTAGTAACATTTTCAAACTACTAGCCCAGCTGGCTAGTGCCTAAAGCTGTTAAAGTCCAAGTAATGCACCTAATAAAGTGGCCGATGAGTGTATGTCCTGAAGACATATACTCACCGGCGACTTTATTAGGTGGACCTATCTAGTATCTAGTAGGACCCCCTTTTTCCTCCAGAACAGATTGAATTCTTCGCGGCATGGATTCAACAAGGTGCCCTTCTGCACACCGCTGTTTGCCCTTTGGCTACAGAACTGCCACTCACTGGATGTTTTTTGTTTATCGCACCATTCTCTGTATTACTCTATTATATATTGAGTTGCAGCCACATGATTTGCTGTTTGCTCCCAGGTATTTGTGTTAATGAGCAGGAGTGGCCTGTGAGCGTAATGTGTGGTTCACTGCAGTCCGCTGCTTTGCACACTGCTCTGCCTTTCTGCAGTGTTTGTTTGGAAGTTAACCATGGTAAGAGTTTTTGAGGCTCATAAGGCTGTAAAAGGCTACAAAAGTATTTCCAAAGACTCCATCAATCTACAGTCAGATAGATTGTATACAATTGGAGAAAATTCAGTTGCCATTGCTACTCTTCCTAGGAGTGGACGTCCAGCAAAGATCACAGCAAGAGCATGCTGCATAATGGTCAAGGAGGTCACAAAGAACCCTCAGGTAATAGCTAAGGATCTGCAGGCATCTTGTGAACTTCCTAACATCTGTGTCCACAAGTCCACAACAAGAAAAATACTAAAACAAAGTGGTGTTCATGGAAGGATACCAATGAGGAAACCCCTGCTCTCCACAAAAAAAACATTGCTGCCTCTCAAGTTTGCCAAAGACCACCTGGATGTTCCACAAAGCCACTGGAACAATGTTTTGTGGACAGATGAGACAAAAATGTAACTTTTTTGGTGAAAGGGTACAACACTATGTTTGGTGGAGAAAAAACAATGCATACCACCTCATCACAACCATGAAGCATGGTGGAGGGAGCATCATGGTTTGGAGCATCTTTGCTGCCTCAGGGCCTGGACGGCTTGCAATCATTGAGGGAACAATGAATTTCAAATGGTATCACGAAATTCTATTGTGTAAGTTTGATCAGTAACTACATTAAATGTTTGGTTGAGGTTATTGCTGCTAAAGGAGGTTCCACCAGTTACTAAATCTTGTGGTTCACATACATTTTGCAACCTAAGCTGTTAATATTTGAACCATATAATAAAGACATGTAAAAGTACACAGTTCTGTGTGTTATTTGTTAAATCACATTGTGTTTATCTTTTAATGACTTAGATGAAGATCAGACCATATTTCATGAAACATTTTTGCAGGAATGCTGGGAATTCAAAAAGGTTCACAAACCTTTTCTCTGTATCCTTTTACAATGTTTTGACTTACTTGCTAACAAATATAATAGGCTATTATTAAAGTTTGATTGTAGCCTCTGAGATTTTACTTGCATTCAGAGAGACCTGAAAGACTTGCTCATAGACTTGCGACTTGACTTGGACTTGAACAGGTATTTCAATAGTAGGCAACAAGACTAAATGTGGTTCATTTATAGTGATTTAATTGATTAGAAAAACTGCAGACTTGTGCAACAGGTATTTCCTATACAATGTAATGTTGATAAAAGGCTTTTTACTCTGACTAAGATTTCATCTGGTCCTGTTTTTTTTCTTTTCTCCTCCTGTCTCCCATGACAATCCACATTTCCCATTCTCTTTTCTCAACCATTTAAAGTCATCACAGGGTCTGAAGTCATTAACCACTGGTCTCAGGTAATCTCTAGTTTTAATTAAGTAGCCTGTAGCTAGGAGATGGCTATCACAGCATGGAGGAAACAGCATAAAGAGAAGGAAACAGAATAAAGCCTCCATAAAATGGAATGATTGACGGTTTGTTTTGTCTAATAATCTGTGAGCCAATCGTGATTCATTCTCTTTTTTTTCTTGTCTTTGTCTGTTCAGAATGAGGCAGACAAAGGCTGACAACATGCCATTAACTTGACAACAGCTGAGATGGTTTTGTTTTGCGGAATATTGAACAAAGGATAAAGGACTGAATACCGCCTCATGAACTTTCCAAATCACCATACCTCCCTTACAGCAGTAATGTATGCTTATAGCACATAGTGACTGAATGTTGAATGAATCTTTGTGGAGTGACATGTATATTCTACCACCGTGATACTCAAAGTGCAACCTGTGGGTCACATCCAGTCACCCAAATCACCTAGATGAACTATAAATATACACTCACTGGCCACTTTATTAGGTACACCTTGCTAGTACCGGGTTGGACTCCCTTTTGCCTTCAGAACTGCCTTTAGTTCTTCGTGGCATACTTTCAACAAGGTGTTGGAAACATTCCTCGGAGATTTTGGTCCATATTGACATGATAGCATCACGCAGTTGCTGCAGATTTGTCGGCCGCACATCCATGATGCAAATCTCCCGTTCCACCACATCCCAAAGGTGCTCTATTGGATTGAGATCTGGTGACTGTGGAGGCCATTGGAGTACAGTGAACTCATTGTCATGTTCAAGAAACCAGTTTGAGATGATTTGAGCTTTGTGACATGGTGCATTATCCTGCTGGAAGTAGCCATCAGAAGATGGGTACACTGTGGTCATAAAGGGATGGACATGGTCAGCAACAATACTCAGGTAGGCTGTGGCATTTAAACGATGCTCAATTGGTACTAAGGGGCTCAAAGTGTGCCAAGAAAATATCCCCCACACCATTACACCACCACCATCAGCCTGAACCATTGATACAAGGCAGGATGGATCCATGCTTTCATGTTGTTTACGTCAAATTCTGACCCTACCATCTGAATGTC